>PVKN010023386.1:0-14813 GCA_004027915.1 Capromys pilorides | reverse complement strand
TTAGTAGTACATTCCCAATAATTGATACAGTGCATATTGTTGTCCTCGTAGTAGTTATACTGAGCACAGGATGTAGACATGATCATTTTTCTAATCATGGTTGGTACAAAAAATTTCTTCTCATTGAACTAAATGAAAGTAGTTGTATACAGAGTCCAGTATTCCATAATCTCAGTGGATTATTGGCAGAACTGGCAGTGTCAGAAGCTGCTGATTTAAGCCTTTTACATCTCAGTATACTAATCTAGTTTTACACTTTATGCCTCACAGTTAAACTTTTCTGCTGGGTGGTTAAGGTCAAGTTAAAGCAAGACCTTTATAACAAAACATGTAACTTTTGTATCTCCCAAGTTCAGTCAAATCCCCACAGGAAACCATGTACAGTGTTTTGCAGAACTGTTGTCAGTGTCAGCCATCTGGATGAGTCACAGTCATTGCTTGACCAGTTTGCTCTCTGTGAAAGTCTGAGAGAATGTTTTCTCTCAGATGACTCTCCTTAGGCACACTATACATCATCAGTCCCTTTCCTCTGCAGCCCCATGATGTCCTTGAACAGAAAATCTGGGAAACCACTGATGTCGGAGTCCCTTTCTGGTTCTTGCCTCTGCCCAAGAAATCTAAACTTACAATCCTAAAAATTTGTTATCGGAATTCTACCAAGTTAACTCCAATCTACCACTCCCAGCATAATCCACAGCAATAACAAAGACACTAAAACATATTTATACAATTAACGGGGAGCCAAGAGGCCCTAGGTCCAGCCATGAAAGTGGCTTCTGGAACAAAGAGAGTGACCCAGGGCTGTACTCGGGCTTTATTCATTGGAGAAGGGGGAATGGCTTGTGAAAGGGAATTTTGGGAAGGTGAGCACTGAAGGGAATTGTAGGAAGAAGATGAGCACTGTGAGCTGGGCTACGTAGGAGGCCTGCATTCACCTCCACCATATTCAGAGATATACAAAGGAAGTATTTTGCATTATGCTATTGAGATAGTATCTAACATTTTGAGGGTCCAGTGCTTCAGCTCTGATGTGTAATCTTTCAAGCCCCAGGAAGTCATAGCCTCTATCTCAAAGCTTGGTCCCAGCTGACAACATGGAGCATTGGCTCTTTGTCCTGTTATCAGGGAAACACATATGCTCTCTTTAAAAATTACCACCAACACCTTGGCTAGACCCATACACACTGCTTAAGGCCAATTGTAAGGATAATGAGAAGTCCTAGCCAGCTCTGTACATTTCAATATGAGGGAATAGGGTCAGGCTCAGTCAAAATGGGGATAGTCGCTCTTCTTTCAAGGAGAGCTGCTCAGGCGGTCCTCCACACACTGAGTTATAAGATGTTACAGCACAAGTTCTCCTATGTCCTGAGTCCTCACTGACCTTGAAGGGCTAGGGCCAAAATATTGTCAATCCTTGTAGCCCTTCTTTTCCTCTAATTTTTGGTCTGCAAGCTTACATTCTTAACCCTCCAGAAAAGAAGCTTCATGATACTGTTACTCTATAACATAGGTACTTGAGCTTAACATCACTGTCTTTCTGAATATCAAAGATCTTCAACTTAACTTGGAAGCAGTATTTTCCATCAATCATTGATATTCTAGTAAATCTCTATAGAGTGTGATAAAAGCAGTTACACATTGTAGCTGGTCAATCCTACAGCACTTTTCCCAGTCTCTTACTCTCATCTAATACGCTTTTTTGTTTTCTTGTAAACCAACCATTTACTTGAGAGAGAGTACAGCAGCAACCGAAGTTACATTAGAAGCAGCACACATATAAAGACCAGAATGACAGGCATTCCAAGCACAGTTCCATTGTTACACATTGCTAACCTCAGTGTGAAAAACCCCTGGAGTTTCCTAGGACCATTACCCAATCCATCCCACCTATATAACTGTATGGTCTTGCTCCTGCCATGTCTCCTATCTCCTCTGTTTGCAATCACTTTGTTGTTTAACCCTTAAGTCCTTGATTTCCATTCAGTTGTGTCACGCCTTTCCATTTTTGTTTCTTTTAAGTAAAAATGAGCTTCTGATACTTGTTTGCTTTGCACTAATGTAGATTATAATTTTCAAAATGTAATTTTACCATGTACTTATGCTAAAATCAGTTATTAGGTGTAAATGTTTTCTTAATCTTTATACTCAGCAGAATCAGACTAATGTACAATAACCTATATTTAAATCTACATTCCTGAATGAAAGAAGGAAGTGAGCTTGCAACCATCATGCATTTGCTTGTACTCCCTCCTTCAAAGCCTATTCATCCAAGCACACTTGACTTTAGCACACATATAGTGAGATCCAAGTATATGGAGGGCTCACCAAGTGCAGCTTCACTACTGAGTCCTGAAAGGGTGACAAGAACAATGAAAGGGGATTTTCCCTCTAGGAGTTCAGGGGTCATAGAATATATGCAAATAGAAGTAACTTTATTTTAAAAGTAAAATCCACGCTGAGATATGTGCTGTCTCCATCAAGGGAACAAAGAACTATAATAGAATAGAACAGAAAAAATTAATTTCTGGTGAGATGTGAAAGGTCTTTTCCAGGAACTGGGGCTTGAATTCAGCTTCAAAGCAGAGAGTATAGGCAATACATTGTGTAAAGAGAAGAAAGCTTTCAAACGTGGATTAAATTTAGGCTCAGGACTAGACACAGCAAGATTAGCAACTATTCTTTGGTATGAGAGGTAGGAATGGTAACAAGATATTAGGCAGGAATGTTAGCTCTCCATTACTGTAATAAAATGCAAGAGATAATCAAATGGACATATGTAGAAATAAACAAAGTTACAAATCATTATATGCAGATAATATCAGCCATTACACATAAGACTCAAAAGTTCCACAAAAAGACTCTGAGATTTAATAATCAAATTCACCACTGTTGCAGGATACAAAACAAACAAACACAAATCAACACCACTCCTTTACACTAAATAATGAACTCACTGAATAAGTAATTAGGAAAATAATACTATGCACAATAGCCAAAAAAAAAATATCAAAATATCAATAGAGTTTTTCACAGACCTAAGAACACAATCCTAAAATTGATGTGAAACCAAAAGAGGCACCAAAACTAGCAAAAGTAATCCTGGGTAACTAATGCAAAACAGGTGGCCACATATTCCCAGGCTCAAAGCTATACTATAAAGCTATGGGAATTAAAAGAGCATGGTACTGGCACAAAAACAAGTGTAAGAGTCAGTGGGATAGAAGAAGCAGCAATAACCCAGGCACATACATCTATTTGAATTTTGACAAAGGGGTCAAAAATATACACTGGAAGGTTAGAATTCCTTTTTAATAACTCGTATTCAGAAATTTGAATATACACATGCAGAAGATTGAGTCTAGACCCATATCTCCCACCATGTATTAAAGTAATATCAAAATGAGCCACATAACTAAATGTTGAAGCAGAAACACTTAACTTGCGGTAAGATGAACAAAATCTGGACATTATAGACATCATCAAGGACTTTCTAAAAAGAATCCTGGTTGCACATCAAATAGTACCACTAATCAATGGTACTATTAGTGATATCAGATGGGATCCTATCAATTAAAAATTTTCTGCACAGAAAACAGACAGCAGACTACTCCTCAGACACAAGACTAATATTTGGAATATATTGATAATTCAAAAGCTTATACCCCCCAATAAAAGACACAGTCAAAAAAATGGGCAAATGAAAAGTCATAGATATTTTGTGGAAGAAGATATATAAATGTCCAGTAAATGCACAAAGAAAAGCTCCAAATCAGGGGTCATCAGAGAAATGCAAATTAGAACTACACTGAGGGCCAGTCAGATAATTCAACTGTTTAGAGCCCCATGCTTAGGCAAGGGCTTTAATCCCCAGACTGCGTTGCCAGGCCCTCCCTGGGGCATGCTGAGATGGAGATTGAGATTGCGCATGGTGGCATGTGCCTGTAATTCCAGCACTTGGGAGGCTAAAAAACAGGAAGAATTAATACAAGTCCAATCTGTAGTGAGACCCCATAAACCCTGTACTAAATACATAAAAAGAAAACCTACACTGAAATCCTATCTTACTCCAGAAAGACTATTATCAAAAAATTAAATAATAATGAGTACTGGTGAGGCTGTGAGGAAAGAAGGAACCTTTCTATATTATTGCTAGGACTGTAAACTATTAAAACCACTGTGTAAGTCAGTCTGAGATTCCTCAGAAAGCTAAAAGTGGAAATTCCATTTCATCTAGCTGTACTCTTTCTAGGTATCTTCCCAAAGTTAAAAACATCATATTACAGTGATACATAAATACCCATGTTCATGGTCATATGGTTCACAATAGCTAAATCTGAGAAGCAACCTATATGCCAATTAATAGATGAATAGACAAGGAAAATGTGGGATTTACCTATAATGGAATTCTACTCTGTTATAAAGAAGGATAAACTCAAGTAATTTGTAGAATATGTTTTTTTTTAATATTTAGTACAGGGTATGCAGGGTCTCACTACACAGATCAGACTTGTAGAGATCCTCCTGTTTTTAGCCTTCCAAGTGCCAGGGTTATAGGCTCACACCACCATGCAGTCTCAGTTGCCATCTCTGCATCCGGGGGTGGGGCCAGTACAGCACACTGGGAATCATAAACCAATCCCTGTGCCTGCCTAAGCAGGTGCTTTAGTCCACTGAGCTATCTAGCCAGGGCCCCATTAGTAGAAAACAGAGGCATCTTGAGATAACAACAGTAAATGAAACAAACTTAGATATTGCATCGTTTCTCTGTTATATGGAAAAACCAATTTATAAATAAAAAGTAAAATAAAAGATAACAAGTCACAGGGAAATAAATCTTGCTCAAATGGGGAGGAATTAAGACATGGGGAGGGGGAAGATAAGGGAATGAAGGAAGTCGTGTTCTGTATGTGTAACAACTTCACACAAGGATCGTGTTGCATATGGCACTGTACACTGCAAGCATGTACTAATGAAAACAAATTTCTAGTCAAAAATTATCAATACCAGTTCTATTGTTAAGAAACATATAGAGGACAAAAATTTCCCACTCCAAAGCCATGTGTGGTGGTGCACACCCTTAACCCCAGCACTTGGGAGGCTGAGACAGGACGACTGGTGCAAGTTTGAGACCAGCCTGGACTACAGAAGTGAGCTCAAGGCCAGCCTGAACTGCATAGAGAGACCCTATCTCAAAAAGACAAAAAAAAAAAAAAAAAAAAGTTTCCCACTCCAGGGTCTCTTCATCATGGATAATGCTCCTGCTCACTCTTGAGATTTGGAAGAATTAGCTGAAAAATTTCCATGACTCTCAGCTGAGTTATCCCACCTCATAGAGCTCTACTACTGCAACCTATGGACCAGCAGGTGATGGCAAACTTTAAGAGGGAACATTCCCTGAAGTGCTTCCAAATGCTCTCAGGTATATACTTAACCCTTAAAGAGTTCCAGAAGGAACAGTACAGCAGCCTTATCTGTGTGGGGTTAAATTTAGAAATCCTGGGCCAGTGTGTCTCTAAGGACCCTGAGACCTGCCTGGAAGAAGGTATGGCTTAAAATTATTTAGGAGAGAGAACTTGAAGACTGTGTGGAGAGTCTGAGCCTTCTGTTGACCCTGTGATGACACTGTCATTATATCAGAGCCCATCAGAGCTTGCAAAGGCAGAATTGTCTACTGAAGAACTTGAGCATTTTCAGGCTGAGCAACAGAGAATGGCAGCTGAGGAACTTTCTAAGAGGACCAAGAAAAAGTGCTAAAAAGTTCTTCTTCTGAAATAAAAGAAATCCTGAAAAATGGACACAACTACAAACATTCATAGAGAAGATCCATACAGACAGAAAAGAAGCCAATTGTTACAGTTACTTGCCTAATGATGAAGTCATGTCATGCTACAGCATTGTGTCAAAGACAAGACAGATGCAGACAACCTAAGGCCATTTTTGATTCTTGAAAGGTTGAGATATAGTGAGCCAGGAGCAGGTCTCAGTAGGCTACAGAGTCTCCAAGGGAGAGAAAGGACACCAGAGTGTCAGATTCTGGATATTCTCATAGAAAGCAACTCTTTCCAAACAATAGCCAGCTTCCATTTCATCCTCCCTTCCTGCAAGCCATAGGTGCCAACTTGAATGGTAGCTATAGTACGAAACTATTACTTTTGGTAAACTAGACACATTTTATAACTTCTGGTGAATGCAGTAGGAAAATTATTGATATTTCTGTCAGATTATGTGCATTATACTTTTTTAAATGAATAGTCATGCAAGGGGTACTTAGGGAGGTTCAGATCACATTATGGGTATTTCTATTATTTTTATGAGAAAATTAGTCTTGACTTGTGACCAACTTGAGTTACAACCAGCCCCTGTGAACAAACTGAGCTCATAAGGCAAGGGTCCACTATAATTCTTCCTTAAACTTTGTCTTCCAAAATATGAATTATTCAATTTCCATCTATCCCCTTCTTGCTATCCCAAAGACTCTTGAGCAGAAGTAGAATTAAGTATCTTACTGTGTTTCTAGGTGATCACCTCTGGCCTTCCCCAGCACATAGACACTGTTCATGGCAAAAACATTATCATTTTTTGCACTATTAACCATTTTATTCATTTTCCCTGACACTGATCACTTTAACCCCCAAAACAAACTGTTTCCTCTTTGTGAATTTGACAGATCAGGCCATGTAAGTTAACTTAACCCTAATGTTCTAACAACAAAATTACAGACTATTGTAACTGGAAGACATTTCACACAAAATCCCTTTCTAGAGTATACCTTCTATGATAGGAGGAGATGGAATGAGAAGTTAAGGCATTTTGTGAACTGTCACTCAATAATGTCTGTGACTCCTGTCTTAACACCAAACATATGTTCTCTATTACTTAGGGTGAAATTAAAGAACAGCTCCAACCTCCCTTATGGACATCCTCTCTTTACTGATTAGGATAGTAGGTATTATGTGACAGGACCTCAGAGATCAGTAAAATTAGACAGCCTTGGTAAGACAGTAACAGTCCATGACTAGTTTTACAGAAAGCTGATATCATTTGAGTGGCTTCCATTTTGTACTTTTGATATTAGTTATTTGAGTATTTATGCACGTAAACACAGCTACATAATTAAATCCAAGCCAAACATGATGGTCCATAAATACCAAGAAAAATATTCTTACTCAGGTTGATACATTTTCGCACTCTTCAAGATTTGTGCTTATCTGGTGGAGATAAACAACCACTAACTCAATACATAGGTATTTACATTAGTATTTTTAAACCCTCACTCTGCTACATGTACATATTGCATAGCCAGACACATGCATTTTTTGTGCATTCTTTTCAATGTGGCTTTCTTTAAAAGCACCAGTTGAAGTTTATACATCCATGCAAAAACATAAGTGTCTTCTAGGAAAAATGAAAAGGTCAATGAGTAGGCAGATGTGACTTTTCTCT
Organism: Capromys pilorides; assembly: GCA_004027915.1. Classification (NCBI taxonomy): domain Eukaryota; kingdom Metazoa; phylum Chordata; class Mammalia; order Rodentia; family Capromyidae; genus Capromys; species Capromys pilorides. The sequence continues at coordinate 7,370 of PVKN010023386.1, read as the reverse complement.
TTATCTTTTATTTATCACCTTGAGTTACAATTCCAGTGAATCAGCGTAGTAAGGCAGGAACTAGAATGCAAGACAGATATATGCAGACTTTCATTACAACTGCTTGCCAACGGAACAAAACTCTGTGAAATTGGGAAAACCAGCAGTAAGCATTCCAAAACATGCACATCACGCAGATAGTTAACCTAAGTCTTTTACACCTAAATGCTCTTTTCTTCCTGCTGTGTGTTCAAACATGACATAAAGCATTTCATCTAAAACTAATTACAAAACCTAAAGGCACAGATATTTTCTTAGCAGTACCTTAAAGATTTTTAGTAGAAACGTTAATCTTGGCACCTTGCAAAATTTCCTTCGATTATCCTAAGTTTCTCAAAACCTTTTCCCTTCAACTTTGTATCTAACATTGATTAAACATTTTTGTTCGGTGTTATCTTAAGCACTGAATCCTCTCAGTGGCAACTGAAGTTTCTACTCTTATGCATTTTAAGAATAGGTATTTTAACAAAATATAGAGATCAGTATTGCAGATAGTGAGTGACAGGTCAGGGGTGCATTGAGGTAGCCTTCTTGGAGTGCTCACCTTCTTAATCCTTCCATAGATTGTCACATGTGTCAACTATTCATTGCCATCATGTATGACAATCCTGTTTTCACACAGGCTTTGTTAATGCATTCTAGCCATTAGTCTTCTCTGTACCTTTAAAGGAGAAGAAATCCTGGATTTCACAAAAAACAATTGAACTTTCTGTCCAGACAGCTAAGACAGCAGGCAGTTCTGGACTCACCTAGGACAGTGCTGGGAGGAGTAGCTAACATTGGACATGCCTGGTGCTTCCTTCCATTCTCTGCCCTGCTTTCTCCTTCTCATTCATGAATCATATAGGTACCTAACTGACTCAGGATGTGGACATAGAGGGCTTATGTTACTATCCCTGTGGAAGAAAAGAAGAGGCACTTCGATCTTTCTGTAGGAGTATAAAAATATCATATAATATGCCTTATTAGTGCAAAATAATGATGCAGGAATCCTCATTTAAAAACCAGCAGAATTGCATTACAGTATATCTCAGTTTATAAATTTCTTTTGTTTGACGAACTTGGTGAAGATGGCTAAGTTTGTGTGTGGCAGGAGAGGTGACAAGGCTCTTTGCTCCAGACATCTCTCACTCCTTGACACCACAAGGGCAACAGCATCCTTCCACTTTGCTGTCCCACTGACCAGACTGGGAAACCTAGAAGGCAAAGTGTCTTTTACATCTTTATGCAATTTGCAAGGTGAACAAGTATATGGTTTATACGTAGATATCTCTGCAAGAGCCTCATGTCCTCCCAGATGGGAAGGATTGTGGGCCCTTATAGCAGACTTTCAATGAGGAGGGAGAGGCTGGTCATAGAAGCAGGTCCATGGGAGCAGCCTGAGGGTTTATCACCCTCTTCTGTTTCTCCCTTGATGGACTGTTCCTCCTGCATGCCATGTTATGAGCCATGTTTCCTCTGCCATGTCTCTGTCCCATCCTGCCCTGCCTTGGAGTAGGGCCAAAACTTCTACAAGCTCTGAGTCAAAACAAGCCTTCCTCCTTTACTTTGTGGGCACTGGGTGTGATGTCTCAGCAACGACGAAAGTGACTGAGACATCAAGAGACCCCTTAAGCAAGGTGGGCAGGGCAAAAGGCCTTTGTATACCACCCTAATCCCAGAAAGAGGACTTGTACCATTGAAGAGCAGTGGCCTTCCTGAAAAACACTGCTGGCTCCCCAGCAAGCTGAAGAGGGAGCAGATGGATGCGACTTGCATAACGAGGCACTGCATTCCACGGGGGAAGATGCCCATGCATTTTTAATAAAAAACTATTTACTCTCCAGCTTATCTCCACTTCTGAGCATGCAAAAAGCAAAGGACTGTAGAAGCCACTTCCTCTGATCCAGGTACTTTTCCAAACAGGAAAATGAATTCTGTGGAGGTGATTCACTTGCCTGCGTTTATACACCTCCAGAGACACATTTTCATTTGGTCTTATTGCACAACGTGCTTCTCTTAGGGGGTTAGCACAAATTCCTTGAGACGAAAGCCAACCTGAGAGAACACTGCAGAATACCAGGCCTCCTGTTACACCTTCACTCCAAACCACAGCTGACCAGCACTCAGACCCCAAGGAAATGCATTTTTGTTTTTTTCCAGGAAGTACATTCAGTTTTCATCTTATGCATTACCCTGATGGTTTACATAAGTTCCAGCCACAAATGCCAATGGACACAATCAGCTTCTCCTTTTGACATGTTCTGTGCAAACAGAACCCTGAAATCTCAGCATGGGGACCCCGTGTCTCAGCCTTCCTAGGAATACAAGCCATGACAGACAGAGCACAGTTTAGGGTTGACATAGAAGTGGTTCTCATTCCATGCACTGACATTTCCACGAGAAGGTGCGTCCAGACTCACCAGAAAAGCAGGCCTTGGTGATGTTGTGGGCAGAGGCTACCTACCACAGTAGGGCAGACAGAGTGATGCTTGGGGCATCTGTCCCCTTCCCCTAGCTGAGGCAATTTCTCTGGATTTCTTACTGTACTTGTGCTATGAAATGAAATAATCCTGGAAATGAGTTGAAATTCTAGGCTCATCCACTAAATTTCATGATAGACTCCCCTGTTAGGTCCGGCCAGCTAGAATATTATCATCAAAGTATTTAAAATACTGCCTGACAATCCTTTTAACATTACAAATGCTAATTTAACAAAATGTTATCCTGTATTTACATATATCACGTGAGGCTAAATTTAAAATCCCTCAGTTTTAAGTATAGTGACATCTAAAGTTTTTAAATTAATTAAAATATAATAGAAAGTGTGGCAAAAATTAAAAAAGAATTTTAAAAGCTACATGAAAACTATCTTTACATCTCATTGCTAATAATTATAAATATCTCTTCCCAAGAGGCGTTGTTGTTAAAAAAAAAAAAAAAAAAAAAAAACTCCTTTTGTATCTTTCTAAAACTTGTGTAGATTCCAATGTTGGCAGAGATGTGGGTAAATACAGTAATCCCAGGAAGATAGTTGGGAATTTTAAGTGTGTGGTGCTGATAAATGGGACCTCATGCTTACAGTACTTTATGTATCTCAGTCTTTCTGTTCTACCCTGCAGTATTTCTGTACAACTCAGGACAAACTGATAAACACTCTTCCCTGTTTAGCCACAGGGTGAATCTGAGAAGCTGCCTTAATAGCATTTGGAGCTCAGAGTGACTTTTCCCATAGCAGCATTGCCACACATTATTTTTCATTCCTAAAATACGGTATTAGATAAAAGCATATTTACCCAGACTGAAACTGTACACCACAGGCCAGGGATATAGCTCAGTGGCACAGCGCGAAGTCATAAGTTCCACTCCTGGTACCAAAAGAAAAGAAAACTACACCTGTGGCTAACCAAACAAAGGCAAAAATAATCCTTTCATATAAGTAGCTTTGCCATCGATGCCTGCACTTGAAGACTACCAGGGTTAGTTAGAGATGAAAAACCTGTGAGGGTTGTATAGGCACTGGCTGTTGCTCTGAAGAGGCGACAGGAGTGAACTCACCTCTACTCCTCTGCTTGCTGCCCTGTGTACTCTGCCTTTCTTTGGTTCCTGGAAATGGACCAGAGGGACAGAGTTTCCTGGGGCAGGAAGCTGAGTTAGAAGAGTTGGCAGACATGAGGATTCAAGCAGGGCCTGCATGTCCCTGTGAGAAAGAGGTAAATGGAAAGCAGCCTGGAGAATGTGTCAAGCCATAATGCTTTGAGTCACATAGCTCTGCAGCTGACACACAGGTCCTGTCATTTGTCCCCAACCTATCAGCTCATCTTTGGAGGAAGAATGGATTTTGGTGTGTTTACTTTAAACCAGCAGTTCTTGAAGCTGAAAGCAATTCCAAGTCATTTTGAGATTTGGGACATGTAATTGCTCAGGCACTGATTTAAGAAATTTGCCTGTGCCTTCTTCCAAGTATGTTATATGTGTTATTTCTTTTAATCCTTATAGTAATCCTTCTAATTAGAAAAATCTACGGCTCTCATTTGAGACGGAAAAGAACCAAAGTGGAAGGGTGTGGGAATAACTTGCTGAAAGGGGAGGGCAGAGTATGTGATACCCCACAGCCAGGGTCAGCCACTGACACAAGGACCAACGAACAGCAAAACAGACTCCGCACATCCAGTGGCAAAGTAACCAACAGTTATACGCTTTTCTCCTCAGAGATACAGCATTATATAAACAGGAATATACAAAGGTTTGTACCAGAAAATTCTGTCCCTAGTAACTGGCTTAGTCACAAGCCAATCAGAGTGAAAAACACAAGGAATAGCTACTGCACAAGTTGCCTGCCTTATGTGTGGAAAATCATTGTACAATATTTAGACAATAGTCCAAATAAAAGCTAACTGTATATACCTTACCTGTTCTGGGAATTACTGAAATATCACAATTGTAGACCATTAAATTATATTGTTAAGAATAAACGTGGTGCTGCTGGCCTCTGTTAATCAGATGCAGGAAGATCACAAGTTATAAGCTGTAAAAGTTTTATATTATTGCCTAAAAATCCCTAAGTAATTGATTTGCACAGATGAAAAGCTATCCAGCTCTGTAAGTTAAAATTAGAAGAACTTTATATGATAGACACATGTTCTTTAACTTAGATTATTTCTTCCTCACATTTTAATGCTATGTGGAGAAATAAATCAAGAGATAACTGAAATTTCATTGTTCAATATAAAGTGGAACATTCTTTCTTCAGTATTATTTCCTGTAATTTTTTGGAATTTTTATTTAATAACATATAATTCTTGCATAATAAGATTCGTGCTATATTTTAGTTGCCTGTTTAAAAAGGAAAGCCCTTTGTTGTACTATTATGCAACATAAGAAATAAGATTTTCTGACCAAATTTGTTTGTTGTTCACAGATACTCTGTGAATGGAATGGGGAAAGACATACCAGCTTACTGTAAAATCATTTTTGAGAAAATATCGATGGATATCTTGGAACATAAGCAGCAGTTGAAACTGTGTCTCTAGCCAGCAAAATTAAAGCCATTAGACAAATGTCAAGAGCTGACCACTGATGAGACAGACCTCTGCTTTTTCAAACTCAGACCTAGGAAATTCAACTTCTTCCATGAGGACTAGATGAATATCATCTGCTATGTACTGAGAACCATGTTTAATGTTTAACTTTCTCTTCTCCACCTCTTCATCATAATTTTTATTGATTCTTTCTCTTCTAATTTTGCTATCCTTTTTAATGCTTTTTCTTGATTCTATGCAGTGTGGTGTGTATAGTTTAAGCTTTTAAGCTATTTTAAAGTTTTGAAGAGATAGTGTAACTCAAGAGACTCCGGACTGCCCCAGTCCAAGTTCTGATTTTGCCACTCAGCTGTTCTGTGATTCTGCACCAAAAACTGAATCTATGTCTTCTTCATTTATTTGTGAACAGGTTAAAAATGTACCTTCTTCCTTGGCTTGTTGTGAGGACTAATCAGTTAATGTAGATACAGTGTTTTAGAGGGGGTTCTAGAACATGATGAATGCTCAAACTAGTATTAACTGCAGAAGAGATGATGGGTAGACATGCCCAGAGGGAAACGTAACCAGAAAACTGTAAGATAAAATTTTTGTAGAGACAGTATGCTTCCTTAACTCTTTAAAAAAATGTATTGGTGACTGAAAGAAAAATGTAGTCCTGATATGGAGCAGCTAATTGTAACAGCAAGTAGAGAAATCTCAAAATGTACAAGTTACTGTTAATGAGAATGTTCCATAAAGAGTTAAAGCCAGACCTAGAACAGGCAAGTTTTTCCATATATAGTAATATGAGGTGGGCATGTGTTTTTTACTTCAGTCTTATTTAGGTCTTTTCTAAAGGTATTTCTTATAGGTCGGGGCTTACTAATTCTACCACTAATACCTAGTCAAGAGCTCTAGTACCAAAGAAGCTGAATTCATTGCCCACTCTTTCCTCATGCCCCTTCTTTCTTATTGGGGAGTGGGTTTCTGTGAAATCCTTGCAAAGGAGCAGTAGATACACCCGATGGTGGTTGATTGCTTTTGTGTGAGCCAGATTCTCCTCTGTATCCTGGTGTTTCAGGTGTTTGTAGCTCTGATGACCCTGCATGTTCAAGAGTGTTAAATAAATATCCCAGACCCCCTAGTGAGTAGTGAGGGCACTGGATTCAAAACCAGAACTACACGATACTGACTTCTTTTTCTTATTCAGTATCTCTAATGACTTAACACAAAGTCTGTGGATAAAGATACATCTACATACACTAATTCAGTCTTCATATAATAAATCCAATGTTGCTTAGTCAGGACTCAGAGCAATAGATGTAGGGTCTGATTTACAATTCCTGTTGTAAATTTTAGGTTTTCTGTTCTTCAAGTTTTTTTTTTTTTTTTTTTTTCTGAGCAGGTTATTGTATTACTCATTGCCTATCATGATTATAGGCCAGAGGCAGAAGCCTTCAGCAGCTTCAATTCTTCACTGTTGTTGTGCTGTCTATTCTTGATGATTTCATTAAACTAATTTTCTAGAATAGCTTCTCAATTTGGATTATTTTTATTAGCTAAGCTATAAGCCATGCTTTTGTAATCAAAATATTCAAAGCATACAATGAATCAAACAAGACAGAAGTTCTAGTATTCTTGAATCACAGTGTAGGACTTGCAGACAATTTTGTCAAATTGGAAACATAGCTTCTCATGCCAGCTCTTTCCCCATGAAAAGAGAAAATGCTATTCCAAGGAAGTAGATAGCCTAGAAATGGCACATTCATTCCATTACAACTTACTGATCTGAACTAACTCTTATGTACCAGGGGTCAATCACTAGTGTCTAGCTCATCCCTTTAAAAATAAAAAACTAAAGACATTTCTAGGTTCCCATTCTTTCTTATAGAAGCTGACCAGATTACAGTGTTCGCTATGATGAGGTTCAACTTTAATCATTCAGTCTTTTCCTCTGGAAACTCACCAGCACAGGCATATACCAATTTTAGAACAGAAAAGAAATCTTTTAAACCAGCGGTTATGTCTTGGCATTGCAATAGTCTCTACTACAAGCCCATCAGTTGAGTTGGAAATATCTCCAGCCTCTCTCTGGGATGGAAAGTATTATAGACATTGTGAGGAAAATGAAACTTCTATTCTTATTAGCTATAAAGATAGTGGTTAATTTTTTTTTTTTTTTTTTTTTTTTGAGACAGGGTCTCGCTATGGAATTCAGGTTGGCCTTGAGCTCACTTTTGTAGCCCAGGCTGGTCTCAAACTCACACTGATCCTCCTGTCTCAGCCTCCCAAGTGCTGGGATGATAGGTGTACACCACCATACCTGGCAGT
>PVKN010023385.1:0-14806 GCA_004027915.1 Capromys pilorides | reverse complement strand
TTAAATTTTATTTATTTATTTATTTGTTTGCTTGTTGTGTTTGTTTGTTTCTTTATTTATTCATTTTGTGGCTGGCTCAGCCTGCCCTGGTGGTGGCGCTGGCGCAGCATGTGGTGCCGGGGATTGAACTGCAGTCCCCGCAGTTGCCTGAGCCCTCCTAAGCAGGCGCTTTAGACCACTGAACCATCTCGCCGGCCCTGGTTAGGGTTTTTAATTCAAATTAGTGTGATTTAAAATTCCTCTATTCTGAGCCGGGCATGTGGCGCACACCTGTAATCCCAGCACTTGGGAGACTGAGGCAGGAGGATCAGTGCGAGTTCGAGACCAGTCTGGGCTACAAAAGTAAGCTCAAGGCCAGCTTGAATTGCATAGCGAGACCTTGCCTCAAAAAGACAAAAAAAAAAAAAAAAAAGAAAAAAACCCAACAACAAAAAACCCCCCTATTTCCAATATTTCCTGAAAACCAGAAATTAGGCCTAGTATCTTTATTAGTTCAGATTAAAATTTTGGCAAGAATACTTTGTAGTTTTTCTAAACTAAATTGCTACAAAAAATTTAATACTAGCAGCTTGCCTGTCTTGATTTCCCCATCCTCCCTGTGCTGCTCTCTAATGCCAATGAGCACTTTTAGGCCTCAGCCGTGTTCACAGGCAAGCTGCTCTGACCCTCCAAGTTTCCTTTCGCAGTCTCATCATAAGGGATTGTAAACACCTCTTTGCCCATCAATGTACTTCCTATAGCTCATCTCCTGATTCTTTCTTGTTATCAGGTAGCTCCTTCTAAAGATGGCTCAGCAGTTAATTGTTACTGGGTGTTCAGGGTCTCACTACTAGATCAGACTTACGGTGATTCGCCTGTTTATAGCCTCCCTAGAGCTGGGATTATAGGTGTGTGCCACCACCCCCAGTCTCAATTGCCATCTCATTGCGCCCCAGGGGTGGGGCCAGCATGGCAGGCCCGGGATTGAATCCCTGGCCCCTGCACCTGCTTGTAGGCGCTTTAATCTGAGGAACTATTTGACCAGCCCCAAAACTACAAACATTTTCATGAATAAGTATGTAGGTATAATATCTCCTTATGGTTTTAGTTTGTATTTCCTTAATAATTTATGATTTTCAGCTTATATTTATTTTTCAGAGAGGACTTCATGTAGCTTAGGCTGGCCTTGAACTTACTATATAGCCTAGGTTGCCTTCAAACTCTAAGTATCCCCCTGCCTCAGCTTCCTAAATGCTGGGATAACAGTTGTACACCGTCATGCCTGGCTTGGCTTCTTTTTATATACTTATTTTTATCTTGTTTGGTGAAGCATCCCACGGTTTGTAGAGGTTTTAATCATAGCTGACTGGGTCCAAGGCAGGGTGGTATCACAGAAGGGCATTGCAGAAGAGAGACAGTTCATAGTGGCAGAAGACTGGAAGGCTGCAAAGCAGCAAGCAACAATAGCAGCCCTCTTTCTGTCCCACGTAATCTGGGGTACCCACCCCACTCACACCTGGGGTTGCACACCCTTAATCCCAGCATCACATCCTTAATCCCAGCATCACATATTCTAGAACCAGCCACCACATATTCTACGAAAAGCCCACCTATGACTACATGAGGTTTTGAGGGAACATCTGGGTACATGCCATAATGCCTCTCCATTTCTCCTGTGTAGATTTACTCTTGCACCTATTGTTTTGTTTTGTTTTGTTTTGTTTGTAGCCAGCTCAGTGGCCCTAAAGGTGGGGTTGGTGTGGCATGTGGTGCCAGGGACCAAACTGCAGGCCCTGTGCTTGCCTAAATATGTGCTTTAGTCTGCTGAGCTATCTTGCTGACCTTTGCATCTGTTTTTGAGTCTGTTTTAATCTTTACTCCATCACCTTTGTGATCCTTTGAAGTTTTTTTTGAAGGAATAATGGAAACCCAGAACAGGTTCCAAGATGGTATCTCAGGGAAAGGCCCATTTTTGGCTCTTTGCCAATGTCCCTGTTATTTTTCTTATTTTCCTTGCTGCTATATTAATTCTGCCAAAAAGGGGATTGTTAAGCTATGTATACTTAACTCAGTTTGATTCTTAGTTTCCTGGCCTGAACTTATGTCAGATCTTCTAGGTTGGGAAGTAGATAGACAGGTTCTCCAACCACCTCTGTGGTAGTATACACCCTGTTCTATGCCTACTTTAATTGTAGTAGTGGCTTTCTAGGAGCTGGGACCACCAAGTGGTACTTGCTAATCAGTAGTAGGATTATACCTGCGAAAAAAACCACACCACCCTGACCTGAGTAATGTAGTAAGATCCTGACTCTCAACACAAACAAGTTTGAAGGACTAGGGCTTCCAAAATGATGTCTCCTTAAGTTGCCCTGGCTGGGCTTGGGTTTGTGTTCTTCCTGGCCTAGTATCCTGAATATCTAGGATTATAGACCTGTGCTACCATTCCAGCCACAAGAGATTTTTTTAAAGTCTCTAGAAATTGTCATAAGGGCATATAGAAAATGAGGAAACATTTATTCAAGAAAATGTGCTAAATCTCAGCCAGAACAGGGAGATTCTACAGCTCTTGAGACACTAACAAGCTCCTTTCCTTTTTATCTTCTGAGAGAGACCAGTGCTTAAAAAGAACTGGGTCTTCCATTCCCCATACAAACTTCCCCTAAATGGTAGAAGCCCTACTCTTGTACAGAAAGAAACCCAATCACACGTACACTGCAGGAGGAAATGTAAAATGGTACAGCTACTATGGAAATCAGTTTGACAATTTCTTTTAAAACTTAAATATATAAACTAGAAGTTTCTTTATATTAATTTACTAGTACATGCATACAGTACATAATGATTACATTTATCTTGAGGAATATACATCTTTTTTTTTTCATCTCTTACTCTACCTTCCCTGTCTGCTTCTATTCCAAATCTTAGTTCCCTTCCCATCCACAAAAGCTGTTTTTATTTTTCCCTTCAATTTTTCCATATCCTTTCCCTCCCCTCTCCTAATCTCTCAGTCCCCCATCATCTTCCTATTTACCTACTTTCTATTTTGCTCTTTAAATACAAGTCAGCAATTTCAATCCCAGGCATTTATCCTGGAGCAAACAAAAGCTCATATACATATTTATAATAGCTGGAATAATAGCTAAAAACATAAAACATCGAGTGTGGCAACACACCTGTAATCCTAGCAGGAGGCTGTTACAGGATCAATCATGAGTTCAAGGTTAGCCTGGAATACATAGTGAGACCCTGTTTAAAAATAAAGCAAAATAAATGCATTGCAACAGGTAAATAGTTAAACAATTGGTATTTCTTAGGGATGAAATGGTATCTACTCAGCAGTAAAAAGGAATAAGCTGTCATGTAACAACATGGGTGAATCACCAGAAAGTTGGATTATGCTGAGTGAAAGAAAATCTCAAAGACTGAGTAGTGTTTTATTCTACAAAGGTAAGGGTGTTTTGCTTTGTATTAGTTTTGGTTTTGATGTTTTTATTACTACTCTCTCTCTCTCTCTCTCTCTCTCTCTATATATATATATATATATATATATATATACTTTTTTTTTTTTTTTTTTTTTGAGAAGGATCTTACTATGCAGGTCATGTTGGCCTTGAACTTACTTTGTAATCTGTGCTGGCTTTGAAATTATAGTGATCCTCTTGCCCCAGGTTCTTCTTTTTTTTCTTTTTCTTTTTTGCAGTACTAGGGATTGAACTCAGGACCTTGTGCTTGCCAGGGAGGTGCTTGTGCCACTGAGCTATCTCCCTGGCCATGCCTCAGCTTCTTGAGTGCTGAGATTATGGTGTACACCACCATGCCTGGCTGTAAGAGTCTTGAAATAACAGGATCAGAGAGATTAAAAATAATGAGTTCCAGGATTAAAGAGGAAGGGGCCACCAAGGAAGTGATTATGGCTGTACTAGGACAACATGGGGATCTTTGTGATGATGGCAAAATGTTCTGTATCCTGACTGGGGCTCATATTGTACTATAGCTTTATAAGATGATGTCACGGGAAAAAGATACACAGGGTAAAGGATACTGCATGTGAATCTATAATTACCTCAAAATAAAACCGTAGTTTTTTTTAAAAGGGAAAGGATTTGAATAGACATTTATACAAGGAAGATATACAAATGCTCCAAAAAGATACAGTGAAACCCCAGGCAGGATTTGCGAGGGTTACCTACCTAGAGCATCTGCAAATTCTCAAAAAACAAGGAATTTCAGATATGGTCAGAAAAATGCCCATAACACGTATTTAAACCCTAAATACGCTATGTCTACTGCAGCTATGTAATTTGCTTTAATAAAATACTGTAATAACAAAGGTGTAGGCCATGTGGTGGCATCTTAGGGATCTTAGGGCGTTAAGAAGAGTAAAACCAAGAACACTAGATAGCTGCACACTGTACAGCAACCTGCTATCATGCAGGAACACTAGTTCATCTGTCTGAGATGAGTTTCAGGGCAACAACCAATGAGGAACAAAGAGAGCTGAATAGTGTGCTCAGATGGGCTACTGGTAAACCTCCCGCCAAAATACAATTGTGGAGCACATTTGTGGCTTCCACAAAATTGTGGGGGTTTCTGTGAGTAATTATTAGATTCTAAATAAAAAATAGCAAACAATATAGGCCACAAAATGAACCACAATTTTGCAGGGTTGTCAACATCTTTAGTCATTAGAGAAATGCAAATCAAAACTATGAGATAGATGTCTATAACTGAAAAGCCAGACAATAAGTAGTAAGCAGAAATCAGAAAAATTAAAACATTATATATTTCTGGTGGTAAATAAAATGGGGCATTGTTTTGAAGAAAACAGTCTGACAGTCCCTCAACATCATAAACATACTTTTTTCCAGCGTCCAAGCATAAAAAATAGCTGGCTACAGCACATGTGCCATATAGATTTGCCACTCCTGTGTTTGGGTAGGTTTTACTCACATTGAGTTGACACATTATAGTTAATGATCATGCTGTTTTTGGTTTTCGTTTTGCTTTTGACTTTTGTTGGCTAGAACAGTGCAAATGACTTCCCTGAGACTAGTTCTTATGATTCTTTAGCCAAACATATGACATGTTTTCTGCAAGTTATAGCTCACAGAAACTCACATGTGTTGTATTGATTGAGGTGCAGAGTTATAAAATAAGGAAGGGGTGTCTCTGAGGGTCACCACGTTCTGATCCACCAATCTAAAGATTATTTATAGAGCTACTGTGCTGGCACACACCTGTCATCCCAGCACTCAGGAGGCTGAGGCAGGAGGATCACAGTAAGTCTGAGGGTAGTGTGGGCTACATAAAGGAGTTGAAGGCCAGCCTGAACTACATGAGACCTTGCCTCAAAAATAAATAAATATATAAATAAACAAACAGACAAACATAGAGTTACCGTATGATTCAGTAATTCTACTCCTACATACATACCCAAGAGAAGTGAAAATATGTGTCCACGAAATAAATAGGCATGAAGTACCAATATGTGCCACAGTGCAGGTAAACATTGAAAACATTATTTTGAATGGAAGAAGACAGACCTTTTTTTTTTTTTTTTTGACACAGGGTCTCACTACATAGCCCAGGCTGGCCTGTACTCCTGTCTCAGCTACTTGAGTGCTGAAATTACAGGTCAGATCATAATGTATAAGTACATTTGCCAATGTCAAGAATAGCCCAACCTGTAGAGACAGAGTACATTAGTGTGACTGCTGATGATTTGATGAGTGTTGGATTTCTTCTAAGGTAAATGAATATTTAAAATTACATTAGAGTGATGTTTGCACAATCTTGTCAATGGAATGTAAAAATGGACTTTAAATAGGAGAATTTACTTTAAAATCATCCTCTAAATAGATGAATAGTTCCCAGCACTTGGGAGGCTGAGGCAGGATGCTTGCTACAGGTTCAAGGCCTGACTGCACTATAAAATCAGACCCTGCCTCAAGAAACCCAAAAACAAATAAATGGGTGAATAGTCTGGTATATGGATTACCTCAATGAAGCATTTATTTTATTTAATTTTTTAATTTTTTTTTGTGTGTGGTACTAGGACCTTGTGCTTGCCAGGCAGGTACTTATGCCACTGAGCTATCTTCCCAGTCCAAAGCACTTTTTTTAAAAAAAGAAATCAATCTGAAATCTAAACTCTCTCAGGGACGGGGAGACAGGTCCATGGCACAAGTGCCTGCCTGGCAGGTGCAAGGTCATGAATTCAAACCCTGGTCCCCCCAAAAAAAAAAAAAAAAAAAAAAAAGGATGACATCTAAACTATCTCTCTTTTTAATCTCTTCCTTCTCCTCTTCTTCTTCCTCTTCCTCCTCCTCTTCCTCTTGTTCCTCCTCCTCTTTTTTAGACAGGCTATCACTGTGTAGTTCAGTCTGGTCTTGAACTCACTATGTAGCCCAGACTGACCTTGAACTCAAAGTATTCTTCCTGGTTTAACCTCCTGGGTGGTGGGATTAAGGTGTGCGTCACCATGTCCAGCTAATTTGCTCTTTTTTAAAAACATTTTTCTGGGGGAGACAAGGTCTTGCCATGTGTTCAGGCTGGCCTTGAACTCACTGTGTAGCCTGAGCTGGCCTCAAGCTTGCAATTCTTCTGCCTCAGACTTACAAATTCTGGGATTTTAGACATGTGCTATCTGCCCAACTTTAAGGCACATTTCATCAGGTTTTTTTTGGCTTTTTGAGACAGTGTCTCGTTATGCACTTCAGGCTGGCCTTGAACTCACTTTTGTAGCCCAGGCCAGTCTCAAACTTGTGCCAATCCTCCCGCCTCAGCCTCCCAAGTGCTGGAATTACAGGCATGTGCCACCATGTCTGGCCCTTCATCAATTTTTTTTTTTTTTAAATTTTATTTATTTATTTATTTGTTTGCTTGTTGTGTTTGTTTGTTTCTTTATTTATTCATTTTGTGGCTGGCTCAGCCTGCCCTGGTGATGGCGCTGGCGCAGCATGTGGTGCCAGGGATCGAACTGCAGTCCCTGCAGTCGCCTGAGCCCTCGTAAGCAGGCGCTTTAGACCACTGAACCATCTCGCCGGCCCCCCTTCATCAATTTTAAGCTAATACGCTCAAAGACTTTTTTTGGTGCATCTGGATTTCAGTTTGTGTTGCTTACTCTACTTCATTACTTGAGGAAAACACTGCCCTGGCTCTCAATTGAGCATGACAGATGTTTTTGCTTGTAGTGGCTCCTACTGCTGTCCAGTGATTAGAGGGCAAGGTCACTGGTAAATGCTATAATGAAGAGAGCAGTACTCCTAACAAAAATGATCTGAGTAAAAATGCTAATAGTGCTAAGGTTGAGAAAAATGTGCTTTGATTAAGCAGACCAGGGTGGGCCGGCAAGATAGCTCAGAGTCTAAAGCATCTGCTCACGGACCACAGTTCAATCCCTGGTGCCACATGTTGCACTAGCCCCAGCCCCAGGGCAGGCTGAGCTGGCCAGAAAAAACAAACAAACAAACAAACAAACAAATAAATAAAAATAAAGTTTAAATTAGGTATGTGTAACCACATCCTCTTAAAATAAATACATAAATAAATAAACAAACAAACAGACTGGGGATTTTACCCTGAGATTTGGGTTTTGTAACACAGTGATTGTGTATTTCATATAGTTTATTTATCACTTGATCTTTCAGGTGGTTCTCCTGTCCTAAATATCTGTCCTTTGCTTGAGAGGGCGGGAGGCACACTTAAAGTGCTACAACCTCTGAGAAATCACACTAAACAGATGACAAAGTGTGAAAAAGATAAGGTAGAAACTGAGAAATCAGGTGACATCATTACCATAATGCAAGGAGTTAGTAAATTCTGTGGCTTGGGTGGTTGGGTTGCAGTTTGAGGCACTGGGATAAAACAGGAGTTATTCCACATGTGACTTCATGCTTCTGTGTTTCCTTCAAAATTGGTGGTATGGCCATTTTCAGAAGTTGAGCAGCTAAAGGGGTGATAACATGCTCAGATATCTCTACCTTCAAGTAGCCAAGCCTTTTCAGAGCTACAGCCTTACTCTATCCTGTGAATATGCTCCTCTCAATTTCACATGGACATGGTTCTGCAGCTTCCAAGGAAAATGAAAACCATAAAAGGAATCTTGCTCTTCTGACAGGCCTTTGCATAGGAAATCAAAGGTTTTGCTCACCACCAAATGTATGTACCCATGGTGATGGGTATGGACGCACTAGTCATGAACCTATAAATCATTTATTTCTACATGCTTCCAGAAATTCTAAGAATAGCATACTGCTCAAAGAAGGCACTCAACAATTGCTGGTTAAACTCTGAGCCCAAATGATGAGGATACAGTAAGAGACAGGACACACAAGGCCCCTACCCTCAGGCAGCACATATTCACCAGTTGGTTTAGCATTCTTAGTTCAGCTTGGGCTAGGTAACTTAGACAACAAATATTTATTTCTCTGTTTTGGAGTCTGGCAAGCCCACATTCCAGGTGTCTGCCACCTGGTTCCTGGTAATGGCCCACTTCTTGGCTTATGACTGGTGGCTTTGACATTATGTCCTCGTATGGGAAGAGAGGACTTTATGTTCTGATCTTTTCCTACAGGGGCACTAATCTCATAATTAAGGCTTTATCTTAACCTCACAAGATCTGCACTTCCAAAGCATGTGGGGAATTGGTGCTCCAACTTCTGAGTTCTGAGAGGAACACAGTTCAGCTCATAGCATTGGCTTTTTCACATCTTTACAAGTTATCATGAGCAAGTTTTGGGGATGATATAATGTTTGTCCACAGAAGCAACAGAAAAGCCATCTTATTTTTCTCTTGTAGGTATAATGGCCATCAGCTGGAGTCAGACTACTAGAAATTCCTTAAAATGTTTATTTAAATTGGTAATCTCTAAGAGCTCAGAAACTGAGAAACAAAATAGTAAAATAGAAAGTACAGGAATGTAGATCGTGCTTTGACAAATGGAAAAGCCAAATGATGGCTTTTAAAATGCATGTTGTTGTGCTTGCTTTGGCAGCACATATACTAAAATGCATGTTGTTTCACTGTTGTATTAGTAGCTGAGCATTTCTTGAAGAAACGCTGAACGTTTATCATTGTAAGTGATAAATGCTCAGTCATATCTAGTTTTTCTGTTCCTTTTAACTAGATTTGCTTCTGCTTTCCATTTTGTTGTTTTTATAGAGGAAAGTATGTTAATTTTTTAGTTTCTTCAAAGCTTTTTTGAAGTAATATGGGTATAAATAAATACTTTGTCAAAATCTGACTAGACTGAGGACAATAGATGTTCCCTAGGGTGAAGGCCCGGAAGGGCAGGGATGGAGAAAGGTGTCTCAGGAGGCACAGAAAGTTCCCTGGTAGTGTTATTCCTCTGTGAAGTCCTGAGCACAGTGTTTTCTGTGTCTTTCCAAGCAAAACTGATCTTTGCTTAAAGAATTGTTTTTGAATTTTAAGTTTTTTTCAAAAACTGTTTATTTTTGATACATAAGAACCATCTGCTCCTTAGATAACTGAGATCGAGCACAGTAACATGGTTTTCTTTTTTTTTAAAAAAATTTTATTTATTTATTTATTTGTTTGCTTGTTGTGTTTGTTTGTTTCTTTATTTATTCATTTTGTGGCTGGCTCAGCCTGCCCTGGTGGTGGCGCTGGCGCAGTATGTGGTGCCGGGGATCGAACTGCAGTCCCCGCAGTCGCCTGAGCCCTCCTAAGCAGGCGCTTTAGACCACTGAACCATCTTGCCGGCCCAACATGGTTTTCTTTCTTTCTTTCTTTCTTTCTTTCTTTCTTTCTTTCTTTCTTTCTTTCTTTCTTTCTTTCTTTCTTCTTTCTTTCGACAAGATCTCTCTATGTAGTCCAGGGGCTGGGTAGATAGCTCAGGGGCACAAGTGCCTGCCTGGCAAGTACAAGGTCCTGAGTTCAATTTCCAGTTGTGCAAAAAAAAAAAAATTTCATCTCTATGTAGTCCAGATTGGTCTCAAACTTGCTGTGATCTTCCTGGCTGTGCCTCCTGGGTGCTGGGATTATAGGCATGTGCCAACATCTTGATTTGTCAATATTTATAATAACTGTTAGTAAATGGATGCCTTATACTTAACAAAGTGGATAGAAGTTTGAGAAAATGAGAAAGTTAGAGTTGGAATGAATCCTAGACAATTTCTTTAACATAATCCACTGGGAAAGGATATGGTTCTTTTTCAGGTTGAAAAAAAACCCATCAATTTTGCCACACATAGGCAGGAACATTTGTTAGCTTTGTTCTAGTCTCCTTCCTTTTTTTTTGAGAGACAGAATCTTGCTATGTGGTTAAGGCTGGCCTTGAACTTGCTGCTTCACACACTGAGTGCCACCACATCTGGCCTACTTTGTTCTATTTCTTTATAAAACACAGGTAGAATCTGAACTCCTTTTTGGAGACCCAAACAGTAAACATCATTCTTTTCACCTGATAATTCAAACAAACAGGTAACTGAGCCTTTACTGAATCCAAAACATGATTTCCTTCTACACCCTTACACTGTATGTTTGTTGTTTTTCCCTCTTAGCTAGGTGGCCCACAGAGAAGCTGTCCCCAGCACAGGTACACAGGTTTCTGTTAGGGGCTTAGCGTTCATCATCCAACATATATCATTACTATTGAGCCTATAGGGGTCTTATGTCTGACTTCAGAAGAACTGGCTTCCTCTGAGCCTTCACGTATAGGAGCTGGGTCTCTTCTAGACTCCAAGAGCTTTATGTTGAGTCAGACATACAGGAAGAATTAGCTTGTTAGAACTGGCTTGCTGTATGTTGAATATTAAATGTCCCCAAAGGGCCCACATGTTATATAGTCTTGTTTTCGGGGAGGGCCTTTTTGGAGGTTGTGGAAACTTTAAGATATGGGGTTGAATGGGAAGTCTTTAGGTCATTGAGGGGGGTGTGCCGTCCAAGGGCCGTGTGGGTTCTCTCTTCCTCTCTTGCTTCTTGGCTGTTTGGTGAACAGTTTTTCTCAGCCAAGTGCTTCTGATATGTGCTGCCACAGTCTCAAAGCAATGAGGTTAACCAACCATGGACTGAACCCTCCAAGACTGTAAGTCAAAATAACCCTTTTCTCTTTATAAGTTGATTGTCTTACGTGTTTGTTATAGTAACTTAAAACTAACATGCCCTTCAATTGCTTTAAAAATGCACATAACTTTCCAAAAGAAAGTATGGTGGGTCAGGGAAATAGCTCAGTGAAATAAATGCTTTCCTGGCAAGCGCAAGGTCCTGAGTTAAATCCTTGGTACCACAAAAAAAAGAAGGAAAGAAAGAAAGAAAGAAAGAAAGAAAGAAAGAAAGAAAGAAAGAAAGAAAGAAAGAAAGAAAGCAAGCAAGCAAGAAAACACCTGTCAGCTTGATTCAAATAGAATTAATGGTAATAACAGATGTTAGCAAGGGTGCAGATCACTCAAACATTGCTGGTTATAAAATATGTACACTGTGTAAAACAGATGGTCAGTTTCTTATAAATCTACTATTTTCTTACCATATGCCCTGGAAACTATGCTCCTGAGAAATAAAAATCTATGCTCATACAAAAATCTGGACATGACGGGGCCAGGGAGATAGCTCAGTAGAATACACGCTTGCCTTGCAAGTGCAAGGTCCCAAGTTCAATCCCCTTTACAGAAAAAAAAAAAAAAAAGAAAAAAGAAAGAAAGAAAGAAAAGAAAAAAAAGAAAGAAAGAAAAAAAAAAAAAAAATCTGGACATGATATTTATAGCACTTTTTATCATAATTGCCAAGATACTGAAACAACCCAGGTGTCCTCCAACAGGTAAAGGGTTAACAAACTTTGGCACTTGTATAGCATAGAATCCTATGCAACAACAGAAATGAATGACTATGGATATACAGAACAAGTTGGATGAGGCTCTAGGAAATTATGCTACATAAAAAAGAAAAATAAGGCCAGGTGTGGTGATATATGCTTATAATTCCAGTACTCAGGAGGCTGAAGCAGGAGGATCATTATGAGTTTGAGGCCAGCCTGGGCTACTTTGTGAGTTCAAGGTGAACCTAAACTACATAGTGAAACTTTGTCTCAAGAAAAGAAAAAAAAATCATTTTAGAGATAAAGGAATTTTAAGATGGAATTTGTCCAAAGTAATTGTTTGTTTACTCTATAATTCTAAATTTAAAAAACTCAATAAAAGTGTATGACCAGAGGGGCTAGGAAGATAGCTCTGTGGCACAAGTGCCTGCCTGGCAAGTGCAAGGTTGTGAGTTTAAACTCCAGTCCCACAAAAAAAAAAAAAGAAAGAAAGAAAGAAAGAAAGAAAGAAAGAAAGAAAGAAAGAAAGAAAAAAAAGTGTATGACCAGAGAGGCAATCCGTAAGGAGGCTGTTATTTATTTCTTTTAGATCTTTGGGGGACACAGCTGATGCATTTTCTACATGATATAGCTATGCTATGATTAAGGTTCATTTTTCTAGCTGAGGGTTATTTTTTTCTGTGGGTCCAGAGGTTCACTGACATTCCATCTACTAAGCCATTCAAAATGCTCAAAATGTGCAGATTGGCTTATTTTACAAAGGATGGCAAGAATAGCATTTATATAGCAAGAAAAAACTATACAAAATCTGTTTGTGTTTTAAAAATATGTTTATAGGGTCTGGGGAAATAGCTCAGTAGAGTAAGTGCTTCCTTGGCAAGCACCAAGGGCCTGAGTTCAATCCCCGGTCCCACAAAAAAGAAAAAAGAAAAAAAAAAATCTGTATTGCTAATACTGAAAACATGTCTTTTCACTTTTAATTTTGAAATAATTTCAGACACATCAAAATATTACAAAAACAGTGCAAAAAGCTCCCATAGCAGCCAACTTTTCTGACTCTCTCTCTCTCTCTCTTTTTTTTTTTTTCCAGAACTGGGGATTGAACTCAAGACCTTGCACTTGCCAGGCAGGCACTTGTGCCCCTGAGCTTGGATTGTTAACATTTTTTAATATGTATCTTAAAAATTATTTGAAACTAGGTAGAACATTTTTAGTTTATAAAACAAAACAATATACAGAGATTCATAGGCAAAAAATCTTATTCTAGCCTCTGCCTTATATATCCCCTTGCCCCTCTCAAATACAGTGCCCATCTAAATTTTGCTTTATGCAAACATTTTAAAATCCCTCCTCTCTGCATACATACATCCTATACATACTCTCTAGGACTTCACAATTATTATTTAGCATGTAACATAGAAATATGTTCAATATAAAACTTAACTAAGTTTTTTTTTTTCCCCCTTTTCCTAAGGTCTTTAACACCTGTGCCATCTGAGTCCCACTGCCCTCCATTATCACCTCAGACATTTCTCATGCTCCCTCTCTTTTCTGTCTAACCTGGATTGCTCAAATCCCAAACTCTCCAAACAGTGCATTCGCTGGGTGGACATAACCAGGACAGACACAGACCCCAGTGTGGTGGGAGCAAAGCTACCAAACCCTTGGGCCAAAGACATATTTAGAAGAGACAGCAGTAGGATGATGATTGCCTTGGTGTGAGCGACACCCCAAAGAGATCACTGGACCAAGTAAGATGGCCTGGAACAAGGCCTTGATGCAAGCAACTCCAAAGGGGATGAAATTAACACAGTCTGTTTTTCATGTAACTGCATCTCAAATGCCAGCTGAAACCAGAGTTGATCCCATGCAAAATTAATAATTACCATATGATTCTTTTAAATGACTATTGACAAAAGTCTTTGACTAGAGAAACAAATATAGCCTTTATTTAAAATGAATGAGGGAAGGGAAAAAAATAAAGAACAAATGTGAATTCAGATCCTGTGTTTTTCCATTTGTATCTTCGGTAGGAAATCTGACAATTCTATCTTAGACTGCTGTTGAATTGGCCTGATGGGAAATGTGCTTTAAAAGCAGATCTCAGGCAGACAAGACAGCACTTACCAGAGAGCTGAGAGATTTTTTATTTTTTTATTTTTAGAGACAAGAGGTAACATAGGATCATTTGAGGCTTAATGTCCTTTTTAGAAGATCTAAAATGTACCTTTTCCCATTAATTTGTTCAGAGGGCAAATTATAAATATAAAAATGGTTCTACTGTTTCTACTCACTTTTTAACATACTAATGGCTATAAGAGCACAGCTTGAGTTGCCAGTAATCCTTGCTTTTTAAGAGCTTATCAGTATTCAGAACACAAATAAATAAATGAGGTTTAAAAAATAAAATAAAATAAACTTTATAAAAAAAGAGCTTATCGGTATTAAAATAGCAAAAATAGGAGTGAAAAGATTTCACCCCATCCTGCTTTTGCTGCATTACTTTGAATAAATTAACTGCATGATTAGAGCAGAGCAATGGCTCTTACTGAAACTTTATTCTGTTTGATTTTTTTTTACTGTATGTATGTATGTATGTATGTATGTAATAGCAGGCTCAGCCTGCTCTGGGGTGGGGCTGGCGTAGCATGTGGTACCGGGGATCAAACCTCAGTCGCTGCGGTTGCCTAAGCTTGTCTAAGCAGGCACTTTAGACCGCTGAGCTATCTTGCCAGCAGAAACTTTATTTTGTGACTACAGTTTTGCAGTGTCAAAGCATCACTCAAAGCATTTTTCAGCTACAGAAGCTAATTTGTTGTTTTCGAGACAGAGTCTTTTTTTTTTTTTTTTTTTTTTTTTTAAATTTTTATTTATTTATTTGTTTGCTTGTTGTGTTTATTTATTTCTTTATTTATTCATTTTGTGGCTGCCTCAGCCTGCCCTGGTGGTGGCGCTGGCGCAGCATGTGGTGCCGGGGATCGAACCGCAGTCCCCGCAGTTGCCTGAGCCCTCCTAAGCAGGAGCTTTAGACCACTGAACCATCTCGCCGGCCC
>PVKN010023384.1:0-14814 GCA_004027915.1 Capromys pilorides | reverse complement strand
CTGTGTATGTGTGAGTTTCTGTATTATCAAATAAGATAAGATATAATCTCTAAAATACTCTTTTCTATGTCTTTTTCCTTCCAAAGGATCATCTATATTTTCAACAAAGATTCAACACACCATGCATTAATTTTTCTTACTTTATCTATGTCAACTTTGAGGTTTATTTGCCCCCACAGTACCTGAACTTACGAAAAAAATTATTTAACTATCCTTAAATACACTTTAAGGCACACAAACCCTCCAACATCCAGCATCAAACCAATACTAAGCAGGAAAAATAATGAATGAATGAATATTCTTTCAGTTTCTCTTAATTTTGCTCTTCTCCACTTTTTGCTTAAATTGTTTTATTCCATTGATTAGGTGACTGGTCACTACTTTATGGTGCGTCACAGCCTAATAAATTGTTTATTTTAATTTAAGATGCTTCACTTCAGTTTGTTTTAAAGTCATTAACTCTGTCCAACAATGATATAACTTAAGAAATATTTCTCAAAGTGACAGACTTATTCCCTTAACTAGCTGGCAGCTGGGTTTGCATTAACTTAGGAGAAATACCTTGGGAAAGATACACTGAAACTGCATTCATTTTGCTAAGCCTGTCGCAAGTGAAAAAGTTAGGTGCAAAAGCTTCAAGGACAGCTGATGTGGCTGTGAAGTATAAAGAATTAAACAATACATCATTAGAATGGGTTTATGGCATGGTAAAATAACCTAGTGAAAACCCAAGTATGGAGTACCTAATTTTGTAATGACTCCCTGATAAATTTGAATGCTGATTTGACCCATTATTTGGAAGTACCTAGTTGACATACAAAAAGAGGTGTCACTTTGTGGATGGATTACAGAACACTGGAAAAACCATTTGACGTCTAGAAATGAAAACAAGGGCAAGCCAAATAGCTCAGTGGATTAAAGCACCTGCAATCGGGCACAGGGGCCAGGGGCTAGATCCTCTGGGCCTGCTGTGCCAGCCCTGGCCCTGGGACATGCTGAGATGGCAATTGAGACTGGGCGTGATGGCACAAGCCTATAATTCTAGCTCTTGGGAGGTTGTAAACAGGTGGATCACTACAAGTCTGATCTAGTAGTGAGACCCTGAATACCCTATAGGCCCTCCCCTAAAAAATACAGAAAAAGAAAAAACAAAATAGAAAAGAACTTTAGCAACAGATACAGGATCTCTACAATGAAAATCATAAAACATAGATGAGGAAAAATGAAGACACTAAAAAGTGGAAAGATATTCCACTATACCAAGATCAGGGTTGGTATAGTGGTGGTATAGTGGACATACTACACAGGGTGATTGACAGATACTGCGCAGCCCACATAAAAAAAAAAAAAACCAATGGCATTTTTCACAGAATAGGAGTGAATAATTTTAAGATTTATATGGAACCATAAAACCCCCAAACAGCCAAAAACGTTTTAAGCCAAAAGAACAGCATGAGGCATTACAACACCTGACTTTGAAAAATGCTACAAAATTGCAGCAATGAAGCAGCATGGTATTAGTATAAAAACAGACACACAAATGACTGGATCAAGGTAGACAGCATAGAAGTAAAATCACACATCTAAAGCCAAAAGCTTTTTGATGAAGATGATAGGATATTCTTTAAAGAAATAAAAGCCTTTTTAAGAAGTTGTTGCCTTAGTTACTTTTCTCTTATTGCAGAAACAAAATAGCTAACATGGAAATTTAAAAGGGGTAAAGGTTTATTTAACTCACTGTTTGTGTCCGTAATCAACTGACTTTAAAGCAAGGTAGCATGTCAGAAAGGCAGTGCAGAGAGGAAAGAGTTCATGGCAGGCAGAAGATAGAAAATCAATCAAGAAACAAAATGAACCTCTTTTCATCCCATATATTGTATCCAGGCTACTGGAATTAGGGAAATACCAAAGCAATCAGTGGACTGATTTATTAATCATACACTCTTAGTTCTAGATTGCAGCATGAACCAATCATACACTCCAGATTCAACCACCTCTGAAAAAGCCCCAGCTATGACTTCATAGGGCTTTCAAGGGACACTTAGATATAAGCCATAACATTCTGCCTCTGGCCCCCTAAAGATTCATGCATATACCTTCATGCCAAAGGTATTTAGTCCATATCTAAGAGTTGTCAAGATCCTAACAATTTTAGCATTGCTGAAAAGTCCAGGTCCAAACTTTTCCTCTGGAATTTAAGGCAAAATCTTAGCTGTGAATCCCTGTAAAAATGAAAAGAAAGTTAAACTCTTTCAATGTGCAATGGCACAAGATAAATATTACCATTCCAAAAGGTACAAATAGAAGCACACATAGGATTGGGACAAAGGCAAGGCCAAGTTCCTGCAAGACAAGCATTTAAGTCTTGTAGTTCCATGTCCAGCACATGAAAGAATGTGTAACAAGATGCTAACTCCAAAGAACTTAGGTGGATCAACCCCCACCACTCTTCCAGTGGCTGTAGCTCCAGTGTCTTCTCTCTCGGCTGGCTCTCCTCCCTCTTTGTACATTTTTCTCAGATGACCTAATTCCTGGCTTCACCAACCCTCTGGTATCTCACAGCTTTACATGCTGCCCCCTCAGGAGCACATTACCTGGACTCCCAAGTCAAACCTTCCAAAATCTTGGTGGAAACCTTTCTGCCTCAACTCACAACCCAAAAGAAACATACTGGCATAAAGACAGTCCTGAGGATCAGTGGAACACATTAGAAGATGCAGACTCAACTACAAACACACTTGACCAAAATAGCCCAATAGTCCATAATAGTAGAGGTTTATCAGCAGAGCTGGCAATTGTCAGAAGCTGTTGACTTGAGCCTTTCATACCTCAACATATTAAAATGGCATTACCTTTTGTACCTCGTGGTTATACTTTTCTGCTGGATGATTAAGACCAAGTTAAAGCAAGACCTAACTAACTAAAAATGTAACTTTCATATCTGATATGGTCAGTCAAGTCCATTTAGTATTTACACTGGAACCATGTACAGCACCTTGTAGAACTTTTGTCAGTGTCAGCCATCTGGATGAGTCATGGCCATTGCTTGATCAATTTACTCTCTGTGAAAGCCTGAGAGAATTTTTTCTCTCTAGGTGACTCTTCTTAGGCACACTATACATCATCAATACTTTCCTCTGTGGCCCCATAATCTCCGTGATTAGAAAATTTTGGACACTGTTGAGTTATAGGATGTCATAGCACTGGTTCTCTTATGTCCTGAGTCCTCACTGATCTTAAAGTGCTAGGGCCAAAATATTGGCTATCCTTGTAGCCTTTCTTTATTTTTCTTATTTTTGGTCTGCAAACTTTAGTTGTTAAACATCCAGAACAGAAGCTTAATGATATTATTACCCTGTATTTATCTGGGCATAGTGGCACATGTCTGTAATCCCAGCACTCAGGAGGCTGAGGCAGGAGGACACTGAATTGCAGACCATTGAGTTCAGCATCACTATCTGTCTGAATATTGATTGCCTTAGACATAACATGGAACTGCTATTTTCCAGCAACCATGGATATTCCAAACTTTAAGTCCCTATAGAATGTGGAAAAATAATTACACATTCTTACTCAGAAACTTAGAAATCAAACCATATACACCTGTGTAGCAGGATATTCCCATGACTTTTATTTCTTGTCTCTTATTTTCTTTCATTACCTTTTTTTAAATAAATTACTTTCAAGGGAGTATAGCAGGGCTGGGAAGATAGCTCAGTGGAATAAGTGCTTGTCTGGCAAGCACATGGTCATGAGTTCAAACCCCAGTACCACACACACACACACA
The DNA here is from genome assembly GCA_004027915.1 of Capromys pilorides. Classification (NCBI taxonomy): domain Eukaryota; kingdom Metazoa; phylum Chordata; class Mammalia; order Rodentia; family Capromyidae; genus Capromys; species Capromys pilorides. Next base: position 11,027 of record PVKN010023384.1, on the reverse strand, counting down.
CACACACACACACACACACACACACACTCGACTATAGAAATAATTGATATGACATTAGAAGCAGTATACATTTAGATGACAGGACTTCAAGCATGGTTTTAGTATTACACATTGCTATCCTCACTGCAGTTGCCTAGTTCACAGTTACCAGCATATAGAGTTAGTCAGGGTAAGAATTCTACCCATTAACTGCTATTTTCAAAAGTCTGATGGAGATTCTCAGGACCATTGTCTTAACCATCTTGTTCAAATAAATGTATGGCTTTGTCCCCACCTTATTTCCTAACTTTTCTCCTTTCTCACTCTCTATTGTTTAAACCCTAAGTTCTCACTTTACAATTAACTGTTACACCTTTCAATTTTTATTTCTTCTTTTGAGTTTTTACCCTAGGGAGACAATAATATATTTACACCTGTTGGTCTGGTTTATTTCACTTATGAGTATATCTTCAAGTTGTATCCACTTATATATGAAAGTGTCCGGCGCCGCTTCTGTCCCGCAGAATAAGGCACACGAACACTTCTGCCTGTGCAAGCTCCTTTATTGACTGGGCGACAACCTCTAACGTCCGTCCGAGAGGGCTCTTCCCGTGTTGTGCGCCAGGCACTTCCCGTACCTGGGCTTATATGGCTAACAGCATCCAATCAGAGATATACACGTGGGGACAGACTATTGGGCAGCTACACGGAAGCAATCAAGTATTACTATATATGGTGAACGCTATCAGGCGAGCAAGAATCAGGAAGCAGGATGTGGGCGCCATCTTGGGCACACGATGGGCGGGGGAGCAGCTCGCGGCAGGCAGGCGCCACCTTATATAGGTATAGCCGTGGCAGGCTCCCAACATGAAAGCATTATTATTATTCTTAATAGCTGAGTAATACTCCATTGTAGAAAAACACCACAGCTTTTTCATCCATTCCTCAGGTGATGGACATTTTGGTTGCTTCCAAGATTTGAATATGACAAATTGCACTGCTATAAACATAGGCACCCATATATCACTAAATATGATGTTTTCAGTTTTTTGGAGGAAACTTCCAAGAAGTGGGATAGCTGGACTGAATGGGATTTCAAGTCTTAGTTTTTTGAGGAGTCTCCACACTGATCTCCATAATGGTTGCACCAGTCTACAATCCTCCAGTAGTAGAGAAGTGTTCCTTTTTCTCCACAGCCTCCTCAACATTTGTTGTTGGTTGCTTTCTTTATGATAGCCATTCTTTCTGGGGTGAGACAGTATCTCAGTGTTGTTTTTATTTGCATTTCACAAATGGCTAATGATGTGGAACATTTTTTCACATATTTGTTTGCTTCTTGTGGATCAAGGATTTAAATATTAAAATAGAAACACTAAAAAGGCTGGAGGAGAATGGAGGTAGAAATCTTGAAGACATAGGAGTAGGTAGAGAGTTCATGAAGTAAAACCAAACTGTTTGGGAAATATTTCAAAGAATCTACAATTGAGATTTCATCTTTTTAAATAGGTTTTGAATTTCAAAAGAAATCATAACAGAGTAAAAAGAAAAACCACAAAATTGAAAAATTTAGTTCAGTGTCTTGAACTTATGAAAAATTAAAAATATTGGGCTCCCAAAATTCAAAGACCCAATCCAAAAATGGGCATCTGAGATGAATATATACTTCTCAGAGGAAGAAATACAAATGGCAAATAAATATATGAAAAATGTTCAACATCATTGATCATTCAAGAGAAGCAAATTAAAACAATGCTGATACCACCTTATGCCAGAAAGAATGGCTATCATCAAGAAATTAAAAAAGAACAAGTGCTAGAGAGGCTGTAGGGAAAAAGGAACCTTCTCCACCACTGGTAGGAATGTAGACTAGTAAAACCACTATGGAAATCAGTGTGGAGATTCCTCAAAGGCTAGCACTGGAGGTCTCATTCAACCCAGATATTCCTTTTCTGGGTAATTTTTCCATAAAAATGCAATACATCATATCCCAGTGATATATGTGCACCCATGTTTGTAGCAGCATAGTTTGTCATTGCTCAATCTTGGAAACGATCCAAATGCCCATTAACTGAAGAATGGATAAAAAAAGATGTATTTTTACACAATACAGTATTATTCAGCTATAACAAAGATAAACTCAAAATTTTTATAGGGAAATGGGTGCAACAAGAGATCCTACTCATAAGCGAAATATGTAAGACCCACATGTGTAAACATATTCTCTCCCTAATATAAGAACATGAAAGAGTAAATAAAATCTGAAAGTTACAATGCATACTATGAAAAGGAAAGAATTTGTTCAAAGGAAAGAATAACTAAGATGGGAAAAAGGACAAAATACTGAAAGATTGAAGGAAAAAAGATATATATATATATATATATATATATATATACATGCATAAATTAGTTGCACTGTTGATTTCTGCTGGAGCAGTTAATGTTCAATTTTTTCTTCTCCTTTTTAATTTCTTACAACTTTTTTTTGCCAATTGTGCATGTTTGTATCTGGTAATCTAAACAACTAGTTTGAAGACAACATTATGCAATATAACAACCATAATTGAATTTCTACTATTTTGTGTAATTCTTTATCATTTCTAATGGTTTGTTTTGTTTTTATTGTATTTTTACTCTCTTTAAAAAAGATATCAGAGTAGCAGAGGAAGTTACAAGCAAGTGTTGATTAATTAAGACTGTTGTTAGGGGCCAAGAAAATAGCTCAGTAGAATAAGTACTTGTCTGGCAAGCACAAAGGCCTGAGTTCAATTTTCAGTCCCGAAGAAAAAGAAAATTGGGGGGTGATGATGAATTAAGACTGTTGTAGTTTGACTGAAGCAAGCAGTACTATTGGCTGTCATCTTGCACAGTAGAATGACCATGGACAATATATGTCACATTTCGAAATGCTAGAACAAAAGATTGTGAAAGTATTCATTGTTTAAAAAATGTTGTATGTTTGAGGATATAAATATATTTAACATGATTTATGTTCTTTGAAATGCATACATGTATCCAGCAAATATCATGTGATAGCCTAGTAATGTGTACAATTTTTATGTTTGTGAATATATTGGTTAAAAAATAATTCCTTAAGAGATAAAACTATAGTTCATCTCTTTATTCAATCCTAAGCATGCATGCTACCTATTTAATTTTATAGGTTCCAATTGCATAAACATCTCTCTTACTAATAGCGCAGAGAATAACCAGCACAAGCCAGCACGGCCTGAAGGCCAGATCTGAGCCATACACACTACAGCTGGCAAATATCCTCCTGATTTTGGCCAACCTTGATGTCTCAGTTACTCTTTCTGAGTTGCTGAGACGAATACCTGACACTCAAAAGTGGGGAAGGGAAGATTTATTTAGCTCACAATTACTGGGGGTTTTAGTCTGTACTCAGCTGGCTCCAAGGCAGACTGGCACATTGCAGGGAGCAGTGGTTCACTGGGGCAAGAGGCAGCAAAACAACAAGAACAAAAGGGAGGAGTAACGGCAACAATGGCGACAGAGAACAAGTCTTTGTCCTTTATCTTGCACTCAGAACTTCTGCAAGGCTGGGTGTAGCACTCACACCCGTAATTCCAGCAGCATTCACACGCATAATCCCAGCACTGGATCATGAATTAATCCCAAAGGCCAGAAGTCTGCCTCATGACTACATGAGGATTTGGGGGGACAATTAGACACAAACTGCAACACTTGAGTAAACCCTGGGTGGTGCTCTTCTCATGGGTATCAGAGATCTATTCATCACTAGTGCTGATGCAAATTGCTAATCACCTTAAAGGAGAAGAAAGAAAAGCTCCCATATATATTTGAAGTTTTTCAACCCACTTGCTTTTATTTTCTTCCAGCTCTAACCCACCATGAGTTCCCACAATGAGTTCATCACCTCCTGCAGCCCACTCTTCTGATAGTCACTTATTCTCACCCTCTTAACTTACTTGATCTTTACTTTGGGCTATATCCTCCTCTGGAACCTTGAAGAAACAATGCAGAAGAGATAAACAATAAAAATAATCAGATGACCAAACAAATACATGTCTCTATAATCCAAGAATATGTCATAGAAAACACATATACCACCATGAAGAAGCATGAAATATTTCCCCTGAGAAAACAGAAGATAGAATGTGGGAATGTGGACAGTTACCATCCAAGTTTCCCTAATTTGTAATCTGAGAAGCAGTAATCTTTGCCAGTAATTTGCTGGCAACCAGGCCAATGTGTTTGTACCTCAGAGGCTAAAAGCCCCCTCCTCCTCCTTTATCCTGTGCCAGGTCTGTGACTTATGTCAAAAACACACCAAAATCCATAGATTACTTACTTTGTGTGGTCTTTCATACATACTGGCAATAGTGTTGCTTCTGTTTCCCTTCCTCTTTTGTCTCATTCATAGACCTTGCAGTAGACTTAGCAATATGTCTCTTTAAGAAAGAAACTGGTTCCAAAAGAAAGAGTACACCTGCTATCTGAAGTTGATGGTGCACTGTTGGTAGATTTCAAAAAGAAAACTGAACTCCTTGACTCCTATCTTGCTTTTTGTGCTCATGATCAAGGGAAAAGATATCTAGACAGAAATGAATAGATTCACTCTGGATATGTGGAAATTGAAGCTGCAGAGGAGACAAGGGGTTGAAAAGCAGTGTCTAGGGGCCATGCGTAAGTTCAAACCTCTTGACCTAGGGATTGTATTTCAGGTTACTGAGAAAATTTTCACATGAGGTGGAAAAATTCCTGTGGGTAAACTTTAGAAAACCGTGCAGAAAGTGAAAGCTACTGGAATACTGAAACTGTAAATGTGAGTTTCTGTTTCTTGGGGGTAAAGTGTATTTCATGCAGACTTGAATTCCAGGCAAGGAGCCAGTGACAAAGCTCAAGCATATGAGAAAGGCTAGAGAGCAGACACAAGTGACCTTTCATGAATGATAAAATGTATTTTTTAAACTTATTGCAAGTTATAGATATCTTTGCCCTGAAATGTGTGATGGAAAACTACAATATAGGATGGATATGAATCCTCCAAAAAATATACATTCTTGCCAAATATAGCATATGTTGTTACAATTACCACATTAACTTTTTAAAAACGTATTTAGTACAAGGTCTACAAGGTCTCACTACACAGATCATATTCATAGTCATCCTCCTGTTTTCTGCTTCCCCAGCACTGGGATTACAGGTGAGGGTCACCACACCATCTCAGTCACCTCTCAGCACACCCCAGAGGTGAAACCAGCATGGCACACCTGCGATCAAACCCTGGTCCCTGCACCTGCCTAAGCAGGCACTTTAGTCCACTGAGCTCTCTGGCTGGCCCTTACCATGTCAGCTGTATTTTTTTTTTTTTTGTGGTACCAGGGATTGAACTCAGGACCTTGCACTTGCTAGGCAAGCACTTATTCCACTGAGCTATCTCCCTGGTTAACTTTTTAATAAATATTTAAGTATCTATTATGAATCATTTACAGGTACCAGGAATTAAATGATATGGAAAATAGAAAAGATACCAATATTTGAAGGTCTTGTAGACCAGTGAAGAATTCAGACAATAGACAAATAAAATGATTTCAGATGCTGATAGGTGACATAAAGTGATTAAGTGATGATATAAACATGGAAACATGGGGAGAGAGGTATATGGAAGATGGTCTCTCTGAGGAGGTCTTCCTTGATCTTAATGTGAAATGTAAAATACTTTGATCGGAGCCCCAAAGCTTCACAAAGAGACCTGTGTGAGGAATTGGGGAAGGAGCAGTAATTCAGACAGAAAAAAAAAAGGATAGAGATCTGAGATGCAACAGGCTTGGTTCATTCAAGGAATAAAAAAGCCTGGGAATGTAACATCTATGATATCTAAGGCCAGTTCTTGCAGAGCTGTGAAGGATAGGCAAAATTTTGGATTTTTTTTTTTTTTTTGTACTGGGAATTGAACTCAGGAACTTGTGCTGAAACTTTATATTTTATATAAAGGGAACTGGAAAGGTAGTTGAGGACTTCAAGCAGAGCAGTGACAACATCTGACATATTCTGCCTTGTGCAAATAGTGCACGCAGGACAAGAGGGGCAAGGTTAGAGAGGAGGGTTACGGCAGTGTCTAGTAGGACTACGGTTATGGAAATGGGAGAGAGTGGAACTACACACAGTAAGCTTTGGAGGAATTATTAACAAACTATATGGAAAAGATGGGCAAAAGGTAATTAAAGATGACTCCAAGGTTGCTGTCTTGAGCTGCTAGGTAAGACAGTAAATTTACTCCCTGAGTGGGAGAAAGTCTAAGAAAGGAGCCAGTTTGATGTTTGGGAATTGAGATGGGGTGAAACCAGAGTTACATGGCTTAGAAATTAAATGATTCTTATTGAGAACTAGTATCACTTTATTAAATGTTTCAAAGGATGTGGAAAATGATTAGACCCTTGAGTCTGTCTTGATCAATTTTTAAAACGTCAAAACTGAAAAGGTAGTTGAGGACTACAAATTATTTCAATAAATATATAGCATTGATTGAGCCAATAGCTCAGCTCAAAATAGAAGGATATTTTGAAAAACTGGAAATAAAAGGAGGTTAATGTGGAATTTGAGTTGAAAGAGTGAGCCAAATAAAATTAAATACTAAGGAAAAATGTACAGTGCTTCCTCTGGGTCTCAAGTCCATACATTCGAATATAACTGGGGAGAGAGCTGGATTGGAGCAGAATGTAAGATGACATCACATTTTGGTTGACAACAAATTTAAACTTTAAAGTGCTACAGCTTAGCATATAACTAACACCGAGTCAATGTTGTTTCTGTTATCATTACTATTGTTATTCTTATCAAATTTAAAAGTTTAAGTCAATAGATAATATATAGCAAAGAAGTTAGTGTATCTTTGAGATGAATTTTAAAAAGTGGAAGATCTGAAATATTGGAATTAATAAATCCAATTCATTTCATACTGATGCAACCAGAATTATTACACATAACTGTGTGAGGGCTACAGGCATGTCTTCCCAGGGAAGATGCTAAAGGCACTAAAAACATGCATGGAGAATATTGGGAAAATATGAGTGTCCAGCTAAGAACAATGGAGAACCAATGAACATATATAAGGGATTTTCACATAGTAAGAAAGTAGGACTTCATTGCATGTCCTAGAGAGACAAAAGGATAGTAAATGAACAATGGAATGTAAATAAACAATGAAGAAGTCAAGTGTGGTGATGTAGGCCTATAGCTCCAGATCTCTGGGAGGTAGAAGCAGGAGGAGCACAAGTTCAACCCCAGGTTTAGCATCTTAGAGATTTAGAAAGGCCCCCTTTCAACAATTAAAAGGAAAAGAGGGAGGACTAGAGACACAGCTCAGTAAATAGGTCCTTGGCTCAATTCCCAAATCAAAGCAAACACTGAATCAATCAATTGATGGATTGAGAAATTTTGACTCACTTAAGGAACGTTTGATAATTTCACTTCCCAATGAAAGGATATACTCCTTCTGGGGGAACAAAACTTAACAAGATCAGGAGCTCTTGGGAATCAGTCGCACCCATTGTAACTGAGGATGAAGGATGAGAGATAGCCATGCTCAGTGTTGTCATTGGAGAAATTCTTCTCTGCCCTGTGAACTGACCTGAGTTACACATTAACAACTCTAATTATTATATAATCCTAGATTATTCAATAGGAAGCAGCAATACAGAAGGTACCATGGTTAGGGAGTTTTTAAATGTAAGTTTTAGCACTGTTTTTTCTAGTTCTGCAAAAATACTATTATTATTCTGACTTGAATTGCATCAAATCTTTATGACAGTTTTGATAATATGACAGTTTCCACAATGTGGGGTTCTGCCTATTCCATGTGCATTTGGGCTCAGTAAATGCTATATGTTTACTGAAATGATTTGTGGAAAACCCTTCCCCATAATCAAAGAGTGTCAGGCACGGTGGTACACACCTGTAATCACAACATTCTAAGAGGCTGAGGCAGGGGGATCCCAAGTTCAAGCCCAGCCTGGGCAACTTAACAACTTAGTGAAATAAAAAGTTTATGGATATATCTCATTGTAAAAGCCTTGGGTTCAATTCTTAGTATGCGAAGAGACAAGAAGATAGAGAGAGGAAGAGAGCGGGCAGGAAGAGAAAGAGGGAGGAAGAGAGGAAGGAATGGAAAAAAGGAGAGAAAGAAGGAAGAAAGGGGAAGGAAGGAAGGAAGGAAGGAAGGAAGGAAGGAAGGAAGGAAGGAAGTCAAGCAACAAACAGCAAATGCTGTGTGTGCCCTCAAATATCTGCCAGGAAGTAGGAGTCTATGATTCAGGCTTGCTATGTACCATTCACCACACTCCCCATTCTCACTCTGGTGGTGAGTTAGACATTACTACTATGACATAGTTGTACTATTTGATTCATGAAAAAAATATTAAAAACCCACAGTCCACACTGAACTCAGTATTGAAACAAAAAATGTACCATGCTAGATATCTTTAGAGCCACAAGCAAAAGTCATTTAGTGACTTGCTACTTCTCACAGCATGTGGAATTCAGTAGTTGTGTGACTTACCTCTAAGCTATGGGCTTGCGTTTCCCAATGACTGTATCACATCTCCCCTTGAATGTGTCAGAGTTTATTAACTAGAGCCTACTTCATGTACTCTCAGAGCACATAATAAAAAGTCCATCATCTTTAATCATTAGGAAAATGCAGATGAAAACAGCATCAACATTTCATCTTCTTCCAGGCAGAATGACGAGCATGAAGAACACAAACAACAACAAGTGTTGGGGAACTTCTGGCCACAGGAACTCTTCTTCTGCATTGCTGATGAGCACATAAACCACAGCCACCACCACGAAGGTCAGGATGGAGATTATTCAGAAAAGAAACAATAGTGTTCCTTTTGACCAGCCATACCTCTTTTGTATCTGTCTCTGGAGAGGAAAGACACCATACTATAATGATACATTGTCTCAGTCATCCTCCTAATTGCTAAGACACAAATATACAACATCCGCAACTTGAAGCATAAATACACAACACCCACAACTTAAAGCATAAATACACAACACCCACAACTTAAAGGAGGAGTCATTTGTTTTGCTCCCAGTTTGTAGAGTTTTCAGTCTCTTGCCCAGTGACTCCACGGCAGGACAGCATGGTACAAGTGTGTGACTGAGAATAACTGCTCATGCCACGATGTCCAAGAAGCAGAAAGAGAAGCTTTGAGAGGGAGGAAAAGACCCATGTGCCCAGTATCCATGTGCCAAAAAACCTGTATCTTCTGAAAGACTCCACTTTCTACCAGCAACTCAGATATAAACCCCCACAGCCCAGTCACCTTCCAAAATCCCTGCCTAGTAGTATATGAAGGTCTTGGACAACATCTAAATATAAACCATAACATGCACACACTCACATTTATAGCGTCACAACACACAACAGCTATGCTGGGAGAAGCCTAGATGCCCATCCATGTGTACATACCAAATGGAATACTATTCAGCCATAAGGAACAATGAAATCATGCCATTTGCAGAAAAATGGTGGCACTGGAGATGATAACGTTGCATGATATAAGCCTGACACAAAGTTAAGTAGTGAATGGTTTCTCTTATAGGAGAAAGAGAAAACATAAATAAATAAAAGAGTGAGACAAGGGAAAGGTGGTAGGAAATAAAACGCAACTTATAGGAAATGGGAAAGGGGATTGTAGGAAGGGAAAGAGAGGATGGGCACGTAGGTAAAAGAATGGAAAATGATTTAATTAGGCTATATCAATATAGCTATTGTATATTATAAAAACATGCTGATTTTTAAAAAAAGAAATTAGAAATACAAGCAAATGGTTCACATTGCCACCTTCCCCACTTTAGGACCTTGCCCCTCTGTCCAGTGGGCCACAGCCCTCCCTTTCATGCTTTGCACCATCCCTCCCTCTCCTCTGTTGGTCTGCATGGCTCTTTCTTCACAAGGCCCCGAACACCGTTCACTTTCTGTCATCTCTTTGGCCTGGACCCTAGCCAAAGTTCATATCACTGTGCCCCTACCAGTGTCCAAGGAGAAACTTCACATTCCATTCATTTTTTCTGAAAGCAGCCAGAGATACTGACTTAAAATGTAATCAGATTGGGTACTTCCTTGATTCAACTCTTTATCATTTTCTTAGGATCACTTAGAGTATTAATTCTTCATAAAGTTATCAAGACCTTGACAATCAACTGTTCTGTTGGCTTGGCTTGGCTTGGCTTGGCTTAGTTTGGTTTTGCTGTGCTAGAAAATTAAACTGAGGGGCTCAAGCCTACTAGGCAAGTACCCTAACACTGAGCTAAACCCCCAAGCCCAAGGCCTGGGATTTAGTTGATATTCACCTTCCTTTTCATCTTCACCTCACCTTTCTCATTCTCTCTCTTCATGCTCCAGTTCTTGCTTCATGCCTTCTGAACTCTCAGAATTCACCTTAAGCTATCCCTGTTCAGAGGCTTCCTTGACAACCCTCTCAAAAACAGATCTCTTCTCAGTGCCTCCCATTCATCCTCACCCATCAGCTATAGTTTATAGTCCAACTATTTCATTCCTACTATTTTCCACAATTTGTGACTGTCTCAATTACATATGTGTCTTGCATGTTGCCCTAGACTTTAAACTCTCATGGCTGGGGTTTTAAGCTTTGTTTACTGTGCACTGGACAGAGAAATATAAAAGTTGAGGGCATAGGTTTGAAAGCTAAACAGCCTAGGTCCAAATGTCATCTTGCTAATTCATAGATTTCTGACCTTGACTTATTTTTTTTACTTTAATGACTTTTTACCTGAAATATGAAGATGAAATGGTACTAACCTACAGGCTTTTAGGACAAATAACAGACATAAATGTTTAGCATACAATAAGTACATGGTAAAGATTAGTTATTATTATTTTAGCATCTAGAATATATTAAGTGCTGAATAAGTATTTGCCAAAAGAATGACACCTTCAAATGGTGGTCTTTGCAAGAAATGTCAAAACCAGCTGGAGATAATCTATCAAATTAAGAAATGAGTCTTAGCTGGGAGAGATTTATAACTTCCAGTAA
>PVKN010023383.1:0-14808 GCA_004027915.1 Capromys pilorides | reverse complement strand
TTTATCTCCACATGGCAATTATCTATAGCTGATTACCGTATTAAGAGCTGATTGTGGTATGCTCAAGTCCAAAACATGTGAAAGGGCAATTAGAAGTTCCAGGATCAAAGTGAGTCATAAATTTAAAAAATATTGCCCCACACTGAAACATGTTTGGCCTCCTCATGGTAGGTACATCTGATATCTGCTGTTTAAATACACACGTGCCACATCCCCTTCATTTCTGACAAACTTCCTCTCCAGTGTTCTTTTCTTCTGGTTAGCAAAGGGGATGAGACGGAAGATACATGAGAAGCACCATTCCTGGCTGAGTGCCCCTTATCCAAGATGCTTGGATAAGAAGCTTTGGGACTTGGTATTTTTCAGATTTTGGAATATTTCCATTCATAACTATCTTTGTTAGAGAACCCATTCACCTTATACACCCAGTCTGAAGGTAGTGTGTAGTCTTTTCATGTACCTATGATTTGACTGAAATCCATCACAGGAGGTCAGGTATAGAACTTTCCACTGGGGACAACATATGAGTACTAAAGTACTTCTGGATTTTGAGGCATTTCAGGGTTCATGTTTTTAAGATGAGGGATTCTTAGTGCTATTTTTATTTAAAAACAAAACTGACTAGGGGCCAGGGAGATAGCTCTGTAGCACAAGTGCCTGCCTGGCAAGTGCAGGGTCGTGAGTTCGAACCCTGGTCCCACCAAAAACCAAGACTGACCAAAAAAAATATATTAGGTTGGTAATTGTACAACTCTGGAGAGTACAGGAGAAAGTATTTGATGTCCACACAATTTCATTTCTTCAGTTATAACAGATCATTAGCATTTAAGGGGCTACATAATGTTTTCTAAGTGACACAGGAGAGCCTCTAGACCAACCAAGGTCTCAGGACAGATTCAAGCCATACCTGGGGCAGGTCCTTTGAAGGCCATTTTCCTGAAACTGTGGTCCTAGTACTTGCTGTTTCTGACAGTTCTCAGAGAACTGCAACATACCTCCACTACAGTTTCCCTTTAGCTTACTCAGAATTCTCAGGCATGTTTAGAGCAATTAACTAGTACCAACGGCTGAAAACAATGTTTTTTACTAACCCAGTTTATTAACATAAAATCAAGGTATACATAAGAATGTGGAGGATGCCTCATAGTCTCTAGCTATCCCCAGATTAGTTTACTTTACACTTGAATAAATCTGGAACTCCAACTGTTAATTGTGTGTGTGTGTGTGTGTATGTGTGCGCGTGTGTGCGCGTTTGTGTGTGTGTGTTTCTTTATCAACATTTATGTTCCTCAAAATTAAGTCTATTAAACTTTGTATTTTAGTAGTGTATTTAGTTCCATTAATGTTTGATTAAAATACAAACAAAATAATGTCTTCTGCACTGAAGTGCTGGCCAGTAGCATGTTCAGGATCCATGAGTTGTGCTTTATGCTCCTTCTAAACTTCATGCTAGAGGGACAATAAATACTTTCCTTTCTAACACTGGGCTCTCATCATGGAGACGTCAGTGCAAGAGCTGGGCTCTGTCAGGTGCCTTTGTTTGGCTGGTACAAATCTTTGAGGGAACTTTTATTTTAAAATTCTATTTTTAAATGAAGTTATTGCTTTGGTTGGTCAAATCTTTGTTGTAACAGATAAAGACCATTAATTGGAAATTTTCAGCCTTACCTTGGGCCCTGGGTAACCTAGAAATAGCCTTGAAGTTAACAAAGTCATGAGTCATTGGGAGGTTAAGTTGAAGCTATGGTTTAAGTGTTTAGTAGCGCAGAGTGATGCAAACCTAGCCCAAGGGGGCACTTTCTTTGTCATAAATTTAGGTAAATAGTTTTATGAAATATTTTTTCATCAAATTATGGCATAAATTGTATGCATTTTATAGAACCAAGTGGGGGCATTTGAAATGCCTGTAAGAATCTCATCTTTTCCTGGATCAGTTGCTCCTTGGCCCCCTGAATTCTGTTCTAACAGTACTGTGAATCTCTTTTCACATCACTTAAGTTTCCACAGTTCAATAATTCCTGGCATAAATAGTTGTGTGTCTTCTTTCTCACCAGACTGTAACACAACATTGAGAACCTTTTTTAACCTCTATGGGTCTTACACAAAATATGTGTTCAATAAAACGTTTATTAGCTAAAGAAAGTTAGAGCTCTTGCCTCATGGTTAAACTGCTCTGTTTACTTAATTTTTTTTTTTTTTTTGCCTTATTACCTACTTTTAAAACATCTTCATTGTAGAACTTTGGATTAATCATAATCCTTGGTTCATGGTATGTCACCATTACTGGTCTGCATATGACTCTCTTCTAGTTTATTTTTGTATATTCACTTATTAAGAACATAATGAGATTATGATCTATCAAAAAACAGTAAATCATTATCCCTAACTTGCATCTAACCATGTGTTTCCCACTCCCGTCCCCAAGCTTGGCTGCTAACAGTCTAAATATGTGTTCTATCATCATCTTGGGAGGGTTTCGGTTTGTTTTTATTTACAGATTATCACACACATATGAATAACTTAACAATATAGTGTTGATTTTTTAACCTTATAATGAGAAGGTACAGGTAGCGTACCACGTGTTTCTTCTAAGCCTTGTGATCCTCGCTCCACATTGTGCCGCCTATGGTCCTTGCATGTTGCCATGGGAAGCGCACTGTCTGGAGATTACCACGGTGGCTTTGTCCTCCTTCCAGTTGGTGAGCACTTGGGTCGTTTGCAGCTTCTCACAGCCACACAGTGCTGCTGAGGGAATCCTTGGCCCTGTCTCAGAATCCTTGTGCCCATCCTCAAAGAAGTGCTCTCAGCTTTAGCACTGTTGACATTTTGGACCTGGTAATTGTTGGGGTGCTGCCCTGTGCACTGTGGGATGCCTAGCATCTTCCTTGGCTTCTACATACTAGACACAGTCACTCCTGTCCACCCAGTTGTGTCAGCTGACAAAGTCTCCAGACTCTGACTCTATCTGTCCCTTGGGGAGGTGGGGACAGAATCATCATGACTCAGAACTGTGGCCCTGGGGCATAGCATATAGCAGGGCACTTTTTTAAAAAATGTGTTTGGTACAGGGTCTCACTGTGCAGCTCAGACTCCCACCTGTTTTCAGCCTCCCCAGCACTGGGATTACAGGCGTGAGCCACCACACTGTCTCAGTGTCTGGCTCAGTGCTGCCTGAGGGTGGCGGGGGGAGGAGACACAGGACATGTGATACTGGGACTCGAACCCTGGTCCCTGCACGTGCCTAAGCAGACAGTTAGTCTGCTGAGCTATCTCACTGGCCCAGCAGTGCCACTTTTCAGTCATGATATGACTGATCAGCTTTATAAGATAATGCCACTTCTGTTGCCAAAGTCACTATACCTTTACCCATTCCTACCAGCAGTATAAAAGAGTTGGCCTACATTTTCTTCAGTACAATTTTCCAGGTGGGATTAAAATGCTACCTCATTGGGGTTTTAATTTATGGTTCCCTGACATTGAGATATATTTTGTACACATTTATTGCCTATGCTTATGTGCTTTGGCCATTTTTATAGATGTTTTTATTTTTTAATATTTTCATGTATGATGTTATGAATTTATGTCTGCTAGGTGTAGTACAAATGTCTTCTCCCAATTTACTGCTGCGATTGCTCAGCCCTGATTGCTCTGATCCTAGACCACATCACAGTGCTCTTCTGGCATGGTTCATGCTTTTTAGCAGTTCAGCAATACCCATTTTCTCTTTTTGTTTGTCTTTTTGAAGCCTAAAAGATATGACATTAGCCTGAGACCCCAATTAAGCTGACTTTGATGGGAACTGTGCCTTGTACAATTGGTCAGACTAGGAATGTAGCTTGCCTTTCTAAGATGAAAAGGGTGGTGTCAAATCTGGGATCATATGTGATATAATAGCTAATGGGTTGAAAACAGGCTTATACCCATAAGTAACTCTTTATCAATTAAGGAAAAAAAAGAAAGAAAAAGAAAAGCAAAATCCCTACAGAGACTCAAAAGAAGAAAATAAATAAATGAATAAATTTTGGTGGTACCAGAAAAAAAAAATCCCTACAGAGTCATTTGAAAACCAGAGGCCAAACACCCAGAATTCCTCAGTACAAATATAAACAACTATAAAGCTATACTTAAAAGAAAATCCATCTGCGGGAAAAGCAAGATTGTCTGAGTCATTTGTTCAGTCTGAAATAATATCAGCATAAAAACCATTTGGGCTGACTTTCTCGTAGGCTGAGACTAAATGAAATCAAGCATGGGAGATCCTGTGCCCTGAGCACAGGCTATGTCCTTCGCCACCCTTCTCTCGCAGGGGGTCACTATGATGTCTGCCCTTGATCCCGCCCTCCCATCTGTGATAGCAAGGTTGCATCACACACAGTGTGTGAAGAGTTAGTGTGGGGTTCCAAGTGTGGAGTCCAACATGGAGACGGTGTGGCATGCAGGCCAGAGCAGCTGTCTTCACACATTCGGACCCTGCTGTGTAGGAAGGAGAAGGACCAGGAGACAGAGCTAAAGGGAAGATGTTGCTGTGCATGACCCGCGACACCTGCAGAGTACTGTGCCTTCTTCCTTTGGGAATCAGAGTTCAGAGTGTCCACTGTTGGTGAGGGTAGAGATTTTCTCAGAGGACTTGAAGGTGCTGATGGCATTGTGATCAGAGGTAAACAGCTGAAACAAGCTGATTTGCTTTCTATGTGTATGCCAGGCCTTCGCAGAGTGCCTTTGCATATTGATGCTGTGCACTTAGGAAGCAGGCGCTGCTCCTACCCATAGAAGGATGAAGAAAGCGGGCCTATGATTGGTTGGTTACACAGCTCCAGAACAGTGGGGCTGAAGAGCAAACTCTGGCAGCCTGGCTCCAGAGGCCTCAGGATCCTGGGGAGCCAAGGGCACCAACTCAGTTTGGGGAGAGGTCCGAGGTTGCCAAGGTGGAAGGCATTCTGGGCAGCAAAGAAGTAATCACATCTGTGAACGACTCACTGAGCTGAAAGCTTCAGGGATGGGCTTGAACTTGATGCAGTGGAAGCATGTGGAGGACAGAAGGACCAAGGCTCGTGAGGGCACTGTGTCTAGCCAGAAGGTACAGAGCCATGCTGGTCTAGGGCTTCAGGGACCACAAGGGAGGCTGCCCTCCTCCTTCAGCAGCCTCTTTGCTTCTGAAGGAGGCAACCCCAGTCTGAGATCCCAAGACATGTGGCTCTGAGGTTGTACTACTACTGCTCTGTCCCTTCCTGCCACAGCTAGTCAGTCACTAAGCCTGCTTTCAGTCTTTCCAGATCAACGTCTTCCTCTTTAGTTCCACCTTTGCTAACCTCACCATACTCTGCAGCTCTTTACTGAGGCCAGCACAGTCTTGATTCCAAAGGTTGATAAGTACATTTTAAAGAATGAGAAATATAGATCTGCACCCAAGTTATATGAAAAGGCCGATACTTCACACAGAAATGGTTCTTTACTCTTGGTATGCAAAGTTGGCTTAACATTTTAAAACTGCAGTCTTTTAATTTGTTATAATTTCAGAAAAGAAGATCATCTTGATAAACACATACAAAAGCATTTGAACAATAGACAGTGTATTCAGATCCTGAGATAAAAACACATTTTTAAATAGAACAGTAGAAATACTAACCTGAAAACAAAGCGAGATAATTAGGACCTCATTAAGGACTTCTACTCACTTACTGAAAGACATGGGAAATGCTTGCAAAGACAGTAAAACCATGGGAAGGGAGATTTTAAACACAGACTGATGCCACAGCACTTGTGTGTGTGTGTGTGTGTGTGTGTGTGTGTGTGTGTATGATTTTTTAAAAAAAATTGGCAAAGTACTTAAACACCTCAAAAAAGAATATCCAAGTGGACATTAAAAGTATGGGAATGTGCTCAACCTTTTTCATCAAGAAAGCCAACTAAAACCACATTGAAACACCACTGTACAGAGAGCAGATGGCTAAGAGGAAACACACAAAAATACCAAATCTTGGCAAGTGTGTGGAGCAACCAGAAGGCTCACTCACTATTTACAGGAATTTGAACTCGCCTGACTATTTTTAAAAAACAGAAATAAGGATAAGCTCATGCATATTTTATGATCCTTCAGTCCCAGCTTTGGATATATTCTGCAGAGTTATACACCTACATTTTCACCAGAAGATGTGTGCTAAGATGTTCCTAACAGCACAATTCAAAATAACACACAACTCAACAATACCCAAGTATTGTCAGGATACAGTCAATGGATAACTAAATTTTGGTGTACATATTATTAGTGTATTGGTGTATTATTTGGTATATATATTATTGTGTAGACAGTAATATATAACAGTAAGGCTACATGATCCTTACACAAAACTGTGGATGAATCTCACAAGCTTAATGCTGAACAAAGAAAATTAGTCCTAGTATTATCTCTGGTAGGTAAAGAAGAAAGCCAAACAAAACTGCCTAATTCTAGTTAATGTAAGATGGGGAAGGGAAGTAATTGTGAAGGACCATTAAATAGATGCTGGTTAGATGAGTATGTTTGGGAAAATGCAGTTATTTGTGTAATTTTCTTTATGTATTGGTAGCTCAGTAAAAGGAAAAAGACAAGGCTACAGATAGTAGGGCTAGAGTGTTGAAAAGTGGTGCCAGAATGAGACAGAGTGGCACAGTGATGCTAAAGTAGGAAACAGTGACTTCAGACAGAGGCCAGGAAGGTGCTGGTGGACATTCTCAAAGGAGAATTGGAAGTCTTCTTGCACTTGAAGAATTTTAGTGGGAGGGTGCTTGTGGGCTGTGGTAGGATTAGTTCAATAAGATGAGCTCCGGGGCACAAGGGGCTGATGGGAGAAGAGGCCAAGGGTGCAGGAGTTCAGAAAGGAGAGGGATTGAGAAGCCTAGCAGGCTTTGAGCAGCTGTTCCCTGTGGATGGTGACATAAGTTAATGTCCTCAGGGCTTAGAGGCCAAAGGAGGGTAGAGATCCAGTTATCAAAGTTTTTAGTCTGGAATCTTTTAGCTTCAAGGGCAAGATCTAACTTAAGCTACCTTAAGCTAAAATGAGTATGTTATTTCCATCAGTGGAAGGCCTTGGTGGAGCTGTAGAACCGCTGGTTGAAAGTGTTAAGGTAGTCACGGGGAGAGCTTTCTCCTTCCTCACCCAGGGCGACAGGAATTGGCTCCATTTGGAATAGGTATCATGTAAAGTAGGGTAGATCTGTCCTCCAAAACCGCTCCCTGATGATGAGGAAGTGGCCTGCTGAAGCCCTGTGTCCAGCATGGAGCTAGTGCTGCATTGGCCTGACCTGCCGTGGTTCTTACCAGAGGGATGCAGTGAAGATGTGAGGGCTCTGTGGGTGCTGCAGGGAGCAAAAGCCACCACCACACCCTGCCCAAGGGTGGGGGTGCAAGTGGCACCCAGGCACCATGACAAATCTGACCCCTCTGGGTGATGGTATCTCTTGCCTGTGCTTGAAGTTCCTCGTCTCAGTCCGTCCACTGTGCGCCGACAGGCTGGCAGTGCTCTGTTTCGTTTCCACCAGCTGGGTTGCCTTTTTACTGTTTTGTCTATTCGTGTGTTCATCTCATTTTTCCATATTCTCTCTGTGTGCTTTTCTCTCTTCCTGGCCTTGCCTCAGGGATGAGGAGGAGGAGGAGACTGAGGAAGAGGAACAGCCAGTCACGGAACCCAATTCAGAGGAAGAGAGGGAGGACGAAGCTCAATGTCAGGGCAAGGACAGGTACTGAGGCTGGACCCTCCCAGGCTCACGCCAAGAGCCTGAGGTGCACATAGTTTGCTGCACCCCTTTTCAGCACTGTCCTCCCTTCCTCAGCAGCTGGCACTAGCAAACCTCACCTACCTTGTGCCTAGAGCCGCAAGATGCAGGTCTTGTAGAAATAACCACACACTTTCATTTGATGTCTGAACATTTTATTCACATCCTGCTTAACCATCACCCATCCTGTTTTCTGCTCACTGCTCCCCTCCCCTTCCTCCATGAATACTGTAGCTCAGCCTGATTGGTGGTGACTAAAAATGCTCCTCTCCGCTGCAGAGTTCAGGCCTTTCAGTGCTGTAGTAAACATTCCCTAGGACCTCCCTTTTTTTTTTTGCTAGTACAATATTAGCTACAATGATTGTGTAATTACTGTATTAATGATCCAAGTATATTTTTGATCCAAATGGACAAGAACATTTTTCACTCTGCATAGGACACAACAATTTATGTCCAGAACAGCTAACATAGCTGTTCAGACCTTTGGGCATCTGCTGTCTTCCACTCACCTCCGCAGAGTGCGCGCTGTCTGTAGTCAATGTTATCATGCTTCTGCTGGGTTGAATGATACTGTCATGTGCATAACTGTGTTACTGCGCAGTTTGTACCACACAGTGGGTACTGTGTTCCTAATGGGACAGTCACACATTTATCACTTGTGACTCCAAGCTTCCTGGCAGCACGATATATCAATTATAGTCCCATCATGAATGTGTTAAAAGACACAATCACCTTGTAGAACTTTTGAATTGTGTGGGCATTTTTCCCCCCAAAAAAATGCACAGGTAATTTCATTTTCCAATATTCAAAAATGTAAAATTCCTTCACTGAATTGATTGCCACCTCACTCTGACACCTTCACTGTTAATTTTTCCTCACATAGATAAAATCAAAAGGATTTTAGATGAATTAAAATAAAATTACCTTATAGCCAACTTCAAAGTTCCTGGGATACTTTGCCATTCATGCTTCATCTTCAATTATCTATGCATGTGAAAGTCCTCATGTGACATATGAGTTTTCCCATCATTGCAAAGTTTCGCAGCATCCTCTCTGTACTAACAAACTAACAGTTGCCTTTGGAAATCCCACCACCACCCACATTTGGAAATGTTTGCAAAGAAGCTAGCAGGATGCTTAGAGAGGAAAGGAAGGGGCTGATGATAGAGAAATAGCCACACAATGCAGAATGAGAAGAGTCAGCATAGGTTTGCTGTTAGTTATTATCTCTGGGAAGGAGGAAGTGTGGCAGGCTGAAAATCAGTCACATAAAATTATTCTCTGGACTCTTAATACACTAGTATAGCCATATTGTGTATAAGTGCTCATGTTTAGTCCCAAATCCTTAAGTTAGTGGTGGTAAACCTAGGGCATCTTGCTGTAGCCAGATGTTTGTTATCACTAAGTGCTCTAGATGGTTTGCCATCACTGCCTTAGGCCCTCAGATATCCACACCGTTGACACCCATAGACTAGACACCCATAGAGAATCTTGCTGGAAAGGGCAACTTCCAGAGTCAGCACTGTTGATGCTGTAATATCTTTATTTGGGGTTGTCCTTTGCATATACAGATGATTACTTCCCTTCAGGACTAAAGCATCTCTAACTACACACGTTGATAGTGGAAAACATTCTTCATCAGAGCGTAGTTAGAGCTTCCAGCTTTAGGAAATGAATGTGTATATGTTAAAGAATTTAATCTTGACAGTATGTATGCATTAACCTTGGTCCAGATGTTGATTGTTCTGTAGCATAAACCTACAAGGCCTTATCTGCAGGGTTGACTTCCCCTCTACTGCCCTTCCTGCCAGCTTCCGTGTGGCACATGTTCCCACCTGTCCCCCACCCTGGGCTGCACACAGTGCAGAGCACCTGCAGCATGGCCTTGTGTGTCCTCCTACCGCTGTGGGAGCTGCTGTGTCCCTTGTTTACAGGTAGAGCTTGGAATCTGAGGCAGGAAACAGTTCCTGGTGTGTATAAATGGGCACACCTTGAAGTTGAGATCTCTGGGGAAGGGGCCGTGGTTTTAAAAATGCAAAATTTAGCATTAGTTCTCAGGTTATAAAGGAGCACATTGAAATATCCAAGTATCTAAAACTAGTCCCCTTGAAGGTAGAAAGCTTTTTTAATCTAAAAAAAATATTTTTGACAAATAACAATTGTATAAGTTTAAGTTGTATGTATTTAATACAACACATTGGTCTGCTATGTCCATATATTGTTTGATGATCACCATAATCAAATTAATAAGCATATCAGGCACTACCCATAGATACCACGTGTGTATGCGAGAAGACTGAAACTGCAACTGTGGGCCTGTGAGAAGGAGCCCAGGTGCTGACAGCTTAGGAGTGGGCCTGGAAACAGAGTAAAATGACCAATTTATCCTCATTCTTCTGACATCTCCTCTTTGCTCTTTGCATTTCTAGCTGGCATTTCCTCCTTTTCTTATATCCATGCCTGCTTTCAAAGAAGGCTTTGAAGAGATTACTAAGGAACCTGGCTTTTTTTTTTCTACTTCAAGGCTGGGCTTTTCAGTAAGAGAATAAATTCCCTAATTAAGAATAAGAGGTGAAATTCTGATTGTGAGTTTCCAGGGGGCCTACATAACAAGTGGATAGAAGCCTGGAGAGGCAGGAGGTGGGTGTGAAAGTGTGTAGGGGTTCCGGTGAATTCCCTCCCAGAGGCCTCCATGCACTGAGAGGCCAGGTGCAGGGTGGGAGAGACTTCCTCGTAATCTGCAGGTCTTATCCTTAGATAGGCAAGTGTCCTGGGCCAGGTCCCACTGGGCATTCCTGCTGTAGTGGAAAGACTACAGTGAACCTGAAGTCAGTGCCATTCCATGGTGGGCTTGATATGTTCCTTCCTCACTTTACTAACCTTTGCTTCCTCTCTCTCAAATCTCTCCTTTTACTCTGCTGGGCCAACAGAAAGGTGAGCCCTGCCTCTGAGTGGTACCCCAATGGGAATGGTGCTGTTCCAGACAGCTCTGCCTTGTCAGCCACCTCAAGCATCAGCCCACAGGGAAATCAGTTTCCGGCCAACACCAGCCAGGGGACGCCCCTGCACAGCGAGTCTGCCAAGCCTGAGGCCACGCGGCCAGCACTCCTGCCATCCCCGAGCCTGGCCTCGACCACTCGGCCCACGTCTTCCACACTGAAGGTGTCACCAGCCATAGACAAGTTGCCCTACGTACCCCACAGTCCCTTCCACCTCTTCTCCTATGACTTTGAGGATTCGCCCTTATCCACCAAGGAAAAGGAGGCAGAGTCCCAAAAGGAGAACAGGTAGATGGGCTTATTTGGAGTCTGTGTGCACTAATGGGGAAGAGAGTGTGACACGTTAACTGCAACCCATTGCTGCCCTTCTGATGTGTGTTAGTGGATTTAGATGGCCAGAGTGGCTGTGACCTAAACTAACTCCCTGACCATTGATTGACTGGTGACCTGTATTCAGATAAACTGCAAGAAAAACTCACTCATGGAAACTAAGATTTTCTGTTTTAGTGCAACCCTTACTACTAATGGATTTGTAGACCTAAGGGCTTTTGAAATATGATCTGCCAAAATCTAAATGTCTCACACCTTTTCACCTGGCATGGGGTCTTTCTAACCTGCAGAGCAAGCGCTTTGAGTTATTTTGCACTCTTTGTGTGCTATATGGTGTGGGGGGTTCCTTTTTTCCACAGCTCTCCTAACTCTGTCCCTTTGGGCACACATGCTGCCTCTGAGCCTTACAACTTCTGGTCCTTCTCTTCTAATAGGTAGGTGCCTTGTTCCTACTTTCTTTCAATTTCCTACAGCTATCTGCTTTGTTTTCTAATATATGCATTTTCTTCCTTAAAGATTTCTTATGAATGAACCTTAATGTATTAACATTATTGGAGTCTTTTAATAAGAAATCTTATTGGCAAGAGAGGTGAAGAGAGGTATGCAAATGAGTAAAGGAAGTTTAACTGGTGCTTGTCTACTATGACTGTGATTTGGTTGTTGTCTCAACTAGGGTCTGTTTGCTGGAATAAATAAAATAGGTGGTTTGTATGTTTTGAATGTTCCTTTGTCTACAATAACAACACATCTTAGAACAACAATAATAACTAACATTCATTGAGCATTTATTATGCCATGCCTATAGTTTCCATTAAATTTAATACAGCAGGGCTAGGGAGATAGCTCAGTGGTTGAAATGCCTGCTGAACAAATTCAAGGTTCTGGGTCTGATCCCCAGTACCACATCCCATGTCAGCCCTGCCCTGGGTCTGCTGAGCTGGTCCCTACCCAAAACTGGGTGTGATGGTGCTTGCCTATAATCCCAGTTATTGCTGAGAAGGCTGAAAACAGAAGGACTGCTACAAGTCCGAGCTCTGTAGCTAGACCCTGTACCAAATACACACATTAAAAATAAATAAATAAATTTAATACAGCGAAGCATATTATCTAATGCTAAAGAGTAGGTTGTATTATTAGCCCTTGTTTATAGGGAGGAAAATGAAGCACAGAGAGGCTGTGTCTGGAGCCTGAAAGGCAGCTCTTTTATATCGTGCATAATGACCAATCTCTCTGGGTGTCACAACTTCCATCTGTTAAATCAGAGGATTAATCTAGGATCCATATGTAGTCATCAACCATTTTTTTCTTATATGTAAGAATTCCAAAACTTTCCTCAAAGTCTTAAGCCCTTCTAAAGTTTCTTTGGCCATAAGTTTGAGAGAGGCTGTAAAGGATATGATTTTTTCTACTTTATGTGCGTTTAAAAGTTTACTGTTGTCAACACCTTGGGGTTTCAGATGTAACTGATTCTGTTTTTGCAAGCATGTACATATTCCTAGTTGGCAAAGCCAGCCCTTAGTCAAATGAGACCTAATTTCCATTCAGTAAAAGTCTGGTTTCATGTTTCATTCAAATAAGCTCAAGGATGTGTTGTAACACTCCAGGGTCTCATTCTCAGGCAGGTATGGAGGGATTTGGAGGTTAGGTGTAAAACCTTGTTGTGTGTTTGTCCCTGGATGGACACCACAGCACCGTCTTCCTTCTTGCTGTTTCTTCTGGAATTCTCTCTGGGGTGATGCTTTCTCAGAGTACTTTTTCACTTGGCACTTGGAGGCTTTACAAGGCAATGCCCATATTGTCTCAGCCTGCTTAAGAGTGCATCACCTTTCTAAGTGTGACACACGAGGAGGCAGAAAGCAGCAGGAGGAGGAGACCCTTGGAGAAGTTCAAGTAGATCCATCCAGAAGATCCATACTGTAGCTTGCAGATCTGAAAGTCCTCTTTTCTTGTTTTCACAATGGCTCTGTACACCTTTGACAGCAAGAACTGAGTGTAAACCTGTTGCAAGTCCCAAATCCTGGGATTGTGACCTTTCATACAATTTTTATGGGTTGAATCCAACATGACTCTTCCACTCTCCAAGAACAATATCCATGTCCAAGTTAGGAAATGTGTCTTCGGCTGGAAGAAAAAGATCCGGGCCACCTTTCACGGTAGGATGTTAGTCTGTGATGGTGATCCTATACTTTCAGGCAATGGTCTCAGCCTCTAACGGGACTTTCCAGGGCCACCTTGTTTTGCATCTCTGAGTTTCACTACTCTGTTTCCTTCTGTGGAATTGGAGCAATAGAATCACAAAAATGTTACAATTCAGTGATTATATATATATATATATATATATATATATATATATATATATGTTGTGAAACATAGCAACAGTTCTGCTTGCAAATGAGACACATCTTAGATTTAACGAGGCAAAGATTAAATTTGACGGGAATTTTAATACTGCAAAAATGTTGTTTGTACCCTCTGAATTTTCTGGTGTTCACTTGCTGTGGTTTTCATGGATCTGTATGGTCACAGATTTAACTATTCAGTGGTTAACTACAGTTGAATGGGTTGTAAGAGAGACCAAACCATTAGTCATTAAAAGGAACCCTTCCCTATTCACACATGAAAATGCTTAACAGTGAATTGTATGATATAGTTAGTTTGGCTGAAATTGAGAAGCAAAACGGGGCAGGCCCTGAGGCAGCTGAATTAATTGCATAGCCTTTTGAAAAACTAAAGTGGGGAAAAGCACATTATGCTTCTTTTATTTCCATGACATCGTTTAAACATAATTTTCACAAAATGATCTAGTTAAAACATTCTGTATCATGTCCACTGGTGATTATAGAGGGCTCTTTGAGTTGCTGGAGTGGGGTAACAAGCTGAATGTTCAAGCAGCTGGTGGATGTCTAGGCGGGTGACGTCCCAGCCTGACCCTCAGAGGGACTCTGGACATCCTGGGTGGCTCCTCCTTCACCTCCCTTCCCTTCATCATAGCCTCTCTTGTTGTCTATCCTGCTCTTGCCCTCTTCTTTAGCTTTTTGTCCCTTCTGTGCTTCCTTTCTTCCTATGGTCCTCTTGACATTTTCTGCCTTCTCCATGGCCTGTGGCTTAGGTGTGTCTTCATGAAAATCCAGACCAGTTCTCACTTGGAGAAGCAGTTAACCTGTTGGAAATGTAGAATGTTTGCTTTTTAATAGCAAAGAAGCAAATGCCCTTGTATGTTAACCATGGAAGTGATGGGTTACCAGAGAGCCCCAACAGGGTCACAGCATGTGGCCGGAGGCTCTGGCTGCCTGGTACAATGCCTGCTACTGAGCACATGCCTGACATGGACCAAAGAAACAAGGAGAGTGGCAGCACCAGATTCTGAAGTGCAGGACAGAATTGGGAGGATGTATATTTTATTTTATATCATAATAATGTAATTTATTATTCAAAACTAAAATGTCACCTCTATGTTCCACTTATCATAGATGGTCTGTTCTTTATATTCTTTCTCTACATATTTTTCATTTGAGAATATTTTTACAGTTTTGGCTAAACTCTGTGTATATTACATTCTGATGTTTCCACTGAGCCTATACACATATTTACATACTAAGATTTTTTCATAGTTACTTATCATATTGGTTATCATTTTAATGATTATGTAATATTCTGTTAGAGTACTATATAAATAGTTATTATTCTATAGCATACTCTCTTAGCCTTTTCTGCATCATATATGGCT
>PVKN010023382.1:0-14813 GCA_004027915.1 Capromys pilorides | reverse complement strand
ACTAAAACATATGACACACACACAGTTGAAAGAAAGGAGGATGTATTAGGCTCACAGTTTCAGGGATTCCAGTCCATGGTCAGTGGGTAGAGCAAAGCCACTCATTTCACAGTGGGTGGGAAGAAGTGCATAGTGGAAGTGCACCGAGAGAGAGAGAGAGAGAGAGAGAGAGAGAGAGAGAGAGAGAGAGAGGGGGATCAGGAACCAAATATAGTTCATAACCATGACCTCTCAGACACACACAGAAGTGTACTATATTAATCTGGGCACTCCACAAGCCAATCAAAGTCACAATCAAGATTAACTGTTACACCCTTCTAGGGAGAATTCCTATAGGCCACCCAGGTGAGGTACTTGGAAAACATTAAATTACAAAGCTTCCCCCCTCAATGTTATTGCTCTTTCTTCTTTTATTACTTGGGCTCTGAGTTGCCTTGGTTTTCTCCCTAGCAAAGTATAGTTTGAAAAATTATTGCCAAGGGTTGCTGTATGTGCATCATATTTGCATCTCCTTTCAGGAGAAATTAAGAAGTCAACATCCCCAGTTGCCTAGGAGGCCCTGTGACATTGTCACACCCCCACCCAGCTATAGTTCAACAGTTCAGGGTGCATGGAGCCGACACAACAGTCAGGCTTGAGCTAATCCAAGCACATTGAGCAGTGCTGCAATGTGGTCCTTTGCAAAAGCAGTATCTAAACTGGGACAGCGTGACTTCCACATTCTACGTGAATATCTAGAACAGGTAAATCCCAGAAGACAGAAATCAGATTGGTAGGCACAAATGTTGATGGGTAAAAGTTTCCTTTGGGGTGAATATGTTTGGGAACTAGAGAAAGATGGCTGGTGCACACCAGGGTGAATATATGAACTGTTATTGAATTGTTAACTTTGCAATGAGTAATCTTGTTTGGAAATCTCCCCTTCTTGTGATTTGGATATAAAATAATATCCCCCAAAGGCTTATGTGTTGAAGGCTTGATCTCTCCCACCGCATTAGGCAGAAGTGGGGTTTTTAAGGAAGTGATTGAATTACAAGAGCTCTGACTTCACCAGTGGGTGGTGATAGAAACCATAGAAAGTGGGACTTAAATGTGTTGTAGACAGCTGATATAGATAAAAATATTATAGGCAATCAGACAGGGCCAGGCCCTCAAGGAGACAATATGGAAGACAAGGTGACTTTACAGCTTTGCAAGAGGCAGACACCCCCGCTGTGGGCCAGATCTCAAGATCGAAGAGAAAACAAATGTAGCCACATATTTCCCTAGAAGTGTGCATCAGGGATTGATATATTTTGTCTTTTTTGAGACAGAGTCTCACTGTGCAGTTCAGACTGGACTTGAGCTCCCTTTTTGTAGTCCAGGATGGTCTCGAACTCACATCAATCCTCCTGCCTTGGCCTCCCAAGTGCTGGGATTAGAGGCACGCACCACCACATGAGCCACTACGCCTGGCAGGGATTGATATTCTAAATAGATATCAATCACCTTAAAAGAGCCTAAATGATTCAGTAACCCAACCCCCAACAGGAAGAGGCCCTGTTTCTATTCATGCCCACTTGCTATGTGACTCACTTCCCCATTCAGTATTGGATTTAATCAATTTTACCTGAGCAATGGTTCTTATAATCTCATTGGTTGACCATAGCTTTGTCCCATCTTATGCCCACCTAAGCGAGTTTCCATGGTTTTAATCTTAGACCCACCTCACCACATGGTTTTATTCTATAAAAGTCCCTAGAAGAGACAGTTTCCTGGGGACCACCCACTCGGGGCCCCCCTCCTGTCTCTCAGATAGGAGGTTTCTTTCCCTCAATAAATATGTTCTGCTCAGTACCTCTGTTTGTTCCTGAAATTCATTCTTCAGTTTTAGAGAACACGAACTCGTCCCAGGTCAGGTTGGGAGATCAGTTTTCCCAATATCATTTGGAGGTCATCCACCTGAGGTCATTTTTTTCTCCCTGTATCAATTGGAAGAAGTAGGTCCCAGGAGTGTGCCCTGGAAGGGTATATCTTGCTCATTGCCCCTTTCTCTTCTCTCAGTCCTTTGCTCTCTCCCTCTCTCTTACCATCTCCCTGTCACCTGTCACCACGACTCTTCCTTTCCTGCTCTCTTTTCCACTCCTTCCTGGATGCTCTACCATACCCTCTGCCATGATGCTCTGCTCATAACAACCAAGTCATGAGACCACAGACTAAAACTCTGAATAGTGAACCAAATTAAGTTGTTTTCTCATGGATTTGTCACAGCAATAATAAAACTTGACTAGTATTTGCCTCAGTTAAAAATAAAAAGGCAGGGGCTTGGGAGATAGCTCCATGGGACAAGTGCCTGCCTGGCAAGTGCAAGCTTGTGAGTTCAAATCTTAGTCCTGCCAAAAATAAACAAATAAATAAATAAATAAATAAGGCAGAATGATGTGTGTTGGAAAGGCTGACCAGAGGGTGTGTTCCACAGGAGGGCATTCAGGACACACACATCACATTAGTAAATGGTCTGGAGAGGAGTGCCAGCATCACTAGGAAGTTTTGTGGCATTTGTCTCTGTGGGCCAAACTGAGGGCAGGCGAGGCTATCACAGCATTTGGTTCCTTCACAGCCACAAGGATGACAGGTCTTGCTACAATGGCATTGGTGCCCACCTGTCAGAGGTGGGAGTGATAAATATCTATTGTGTGGAGCAGAGGTGGGCCCACTTTTTCTGAAAAGGATCAGAAAGCAAAGATTTTCGAACCATGTTGTTTCTGTTACAGCTATTCAATGCTGCCACTGTGTGTGAAGTCAACCAACAGTAGAACATGAAGGAAGGTGGTGGGGAGAGTTGCCACCCTCAATAATCAGCCTATGTTGTAGGGGCCAATCAGGGATCTGGGTTTATTTTATTTGCAAGAAGAAGGCATCAGAGCATTATAAATAGGTAGTGATAGAATCTGACCATACAACAAATGTTATAATCTCAACACTATGAAAATACCATAATAAAGGGGTATTTTCATAGCTTATAAAACAAAATCAAATTGTAAGCTTCTAGAGTGATTTCCAACTCATATCTTACCCCCATTTTGAAGCAGATGTGAGGCAGTCTATCATGAAATTATCAAAAACAAACAAACAAACAAACAAACAAAAAACCCCACAGGGTTGGTGAAGGCCTCAAGAGTCTGCCTAGTCTAACCAGCATACTGCCAAGCAGGGCCATTCCTCAGTCATCTCAGAGAGATAAAACCCAAATTATACATCATATACCAGTGTGAACTCTGAAGAATGATTCTACTCTACTCTGTATGACAAAAACACCCACTAAAACCATGATGAAATGTTTGAAAATAATTTTGGTTTTTCTAAAGGGATTATACAACAAACAATGCCTAAGAAACTAAAACAAAAACCTTGAGTTCCTGTGCATATTTAAAAAAAAAAATTAGGAAGGGGATCTGGAATAAAACTCAGGACCTCACACTTGACCCACAATCAAACTGAATCCATGGCCTCCTGTGTATATTTAGAATCTTTAGACTCCTTAAAATCCTGATCATATCCATCATTTTCTTTTATCCATAAAATGCCTTTTTCCAATTAAATTCAAGGCAGGTCCTAAAATAGGAAATTAGATGTTTCAAAATCACATTGGGGCAAGGGAGATAGTTCAGCAGTGTAAGTGCTGGAAAGTGCAAGCTCGTAGGTTCAAATCCCAGTCCTGCCAAAAATAAACAAACAAATAAATAAATAAATGAATTTCCATAAATTTTTTTAAAAAAAAATATGCACAGGAACCCAAGGTTTTTGTTTTAGTTTCTTAGGTTTTGTTTGTTGTATAATCTCTTTAGAAAAACTAAAATTATTTTCAAACATTTCATCATGGTTGTAGTGGGTGTTCCTGTCATACAGAGAAGAGTAGAATCACTCTTCAGAGTTCACACTGGTGTATAATTTGGGTTTTATCTCTTTGAGATGACTGAGGAATAGCCCTGACCTGGCAAGTGCAAGGTCCTCAGTTCAATCCCCAGTACAAAAACAAAAACAAAAACAAAACAAAAAACCCTCATATCCAAGGAGATGAATATGAGCATGGCAACATGATGGCCATGTATTGCTCAGTGAAAATAGTAGCATACTGTCTAAGAGTATATCATAAAATAAAAGCACAGAAAAACACTGGAATCATCTTGGAGTTCAAGATTTAGATGCAAAAATGCCCAATATATAGCAGTATTTTATATGAATATTTTTCTGTGAGTACTTTTAAAAACTAGAGTGTATAAGGGATCAGAAAATCATATTAGAGGTCATGCAATAGCAAATTTATCTATCTATTATCTATCTATCTGTCTATCTGTCTATCTGTCTATCTATCTATCTATCTCTATCTATTTTTTGTGGTACTGGGGGTCAAACTCAGGATCTTGTGCTTGCCAGGCAGGTGCTTATGCCACTGAGGTATAGCCCTAGCCCATAATATCAAATTTAAAGCACCTGCTATATTATAAGAAAGGAGCAACGTGGTCAGAAGGAATAAGATTTCCAAAAATGAAATAAAGCAGCTTGGTTGCAGTGTGGTGGGAGAGGGAAAAAATACTGGGAATAGTCTGCCAAGACGCCTGTCATCTTGCTCTTGTCTTCCTGTTACAAATATCCTCCCAACAGCTCTGCTGTCTCAGGGGCACATTGACAAGTGCTGGTGATGAGACAATTTTGCAACTACAGTACTCTGAGGAATCCATCAGGCTTTTAAGTGTGGTTCCATTACAGGATTACATGGTGCCAGGAAGTCCAATACCCAAGAAGAGGGGGTGGCCAATGTGACCCAAGGGGCTCAGGTAAAATGACAAAGGAGACAGCGTAGATCTTATGGCAGGGATAACATTTTCTCCTTCCAATGTACCACAGAGCTTTTGAGGAGGCAAATGGAATAAATATGTGAGTGAGAAGTTCCCTCCCTTCTTACTCATAAACAGATGAAAAGAAGGAAAACGGGAGGCAGGTAAATTGCTGAGGAAAAGGCAGTCTGGGAAACATCAACAAAATTTAAGAGTTAATTATATGCCACTCTTTGAGAAATGAGAGATAAGAAACCAGAAAAATACTAGTTTAGTGAAGGCTGAACAAACAATTCTTTTCCCCATGGCAATGAGAGAGACACACACAGAGGGAAGCAGGCATCTGTAAACACTGGCAATTACGCAGATGGCAGAAAGAATAAAGACTACATTTCATTCCCACATAATAGAGGAGAGAATAAAGCAAGCTAAAATGTTTACAGTTTTGGGCGAGCCAACTGCTCCAAAAGCATTTAGAATGCATTATCTGATCTGTGAAAAATTACCCTCTGAAATCAGTGAAATTAATCAAGAAGTTAAATATTTATTAAAAACAAGCTTAAAGATTGCAGGAGAAAGGTTGAGCCTGAGAGGCAAGTGACGCTGAGTCAGCATGTTTCCCAGCTGTGATAGGCACCCCATGTTTGATTAGAAGCACAAAGTTTACACGTCAGTGAAGCATGTGGAGATTTTTGTCAGCTCTGAGAGACTCGAGTCTGCACTTGGGGAAATGGTCATTGCTGGCTGCCATCCTTGCAAAAAACCGGTGATGAAATCCTTGAATAACCTAGGACTTTGACCCCTGTTGACGTTGGTAGCCAGCGTGAATATTTGGGCAACATTCAACATTAAACACAACCTCCAGTTACCAGGGTCTAGACTCCAACGTCCAAGCACAGAATGAGCTTTGCTGTGGGCTGCACACAGGTCAGGCAAGTAGGAGCAGCCGTGGGAACAGAAGTAGAGAGGCCCTGACATGCTCCTTGGTACAACAATGACGTTGACAGTCATAGGGCTACTTTCAGGTGGTAAAAGGTGAAAAAGAAAGGTTTCTCTGATGATTGCTAAACTTGTATCATATCCCTGTATTGTGCAGCACAGGTGTAAGATTCAGCAAGCACCACATTCTTAGAAACTTTACAAAATGAGGACACAGAATCCTTAAACAATTAAGAGGGAAAAATGAAAAGGCAACAGTCCTACCAACTGACTATTTCATAAGGACATATTAATAGTCCTTTCTTGGGTGTGTTTATGTTTGGTACTGGGGATTGAACCCCAGGCTTTCTCACTGAACTATATCACCAGTCCCTTGAATTTTTTTCTTTCTTTTATTTTGAGATGAGGTCTTGCTAAGTAGTGAAGCTGACTAAGTAGAGCTCAACTGTGGGGTCCTCCTGCCTCAGCCTCCTAGCATGCTAGGACCACACCCATGTCCCATGATGCCTGGTTTTGTCCTTTCTTAGAATATCATGAAGTAAAACATATTTTAAAATTTTATATGAGGCCAGATAGCTCAGTGGACTAACGTGCCTGCTTAGGCAGAACACAGAGACCAGGGTTCTATCCCTGGTGTGCTGTGCTGGCCTTAACTCCTAGGGTGCGCTGAGACGGCGAATGAGACTGGGCATGGTGGTGCGTGCCTGTAATCCCAGCGCTTGGGAGGCTGAAAAACAGGAGAATCACTACAAGTCTGATCTGTGTAGTAGACCCTGTAGACTGTGTCTTAAAAAAAAACAAAAATAAAAATAAAAAACTTATATGACCAAAATGTTCCCATGGAAAAGAAATGAGCTTTTAAAGCCATCCCTTTAGCATCCTTCAGTTACCCTAGAATTCATAGCAGACATCCTAAAGCTCTTAGAGCCACGTGAAGCCCTAAGTCTTACCTCTCAGGTAGATGCTTTCTGGAGAAAGAAAAGTGGAATGGCTGTGAGCTTCAGAGTCAGAACAGTTTGAATTCAAATGCCAGCCTTGTCATTTGTTAGCTGTGTTTCTTTGGATAAGGTGTTCAATTTCACTGGATCTCAGTTTCATCATTTGTAAAACAAATAACACAGTATCTACTTCATGAGAACACTGATACAGTCATGCACAGGGTAATACACTTGGCACAGTGACGATAGCTTAAAAAATCTCAATAAGTAGTAGCTATTATTACTTTACCATAATTATTGTTAAATACACAAAGATTTTGTATGAGTTTTTTCTCTTAGTACTAATAACTTTTTTTTGATGTTACATCAAGTATTTAATTTTTATAGTGATGTACTGCTTTCTTAAATAAAACCAAAATCAGTGATCATATTCAAAATGCATGTACAAAGTCATTTGAAAAAAACGAATTTAGGACCCACCAAATAGCTCAGTGGATTAAAGCACCTGCAAGCAGGCCCAAGGGCTGGAGGTTCAATCCCCGGGCCTTTGGTTCCAGTCCCGCTCCTAGGGCCTACTGAGATGGCAACTGAGACTGGGTGTGGTGGCACATGCCTGTAATCCTAGCTCTTGGGAAGCTGTAAACAGGTGGATCACTACGAGTCCGATCTAGTAGTGAGACCCTGAACACCCTGTAGACCCTTCCCTAGAAAATACAGAAAAGGATAAAACAAACTTGAAGTTGACATATAATTTCAACAAATAAAGTGTTTAATGAAAAACTGTGGTATACAATGGACTCATCTTTTAAAAAAGTCTTAATTACAAACTGAGGAGCTCAAGTATTTCCTTTCATTAAGTGTAGATCTTATAAAACATTATGGTGCTGCTGTAGTCAAACAACATCCAGGACACGGTGAAACATAGGAAAGCCCATTCTTCAGCCATATTCAGGAAAGCGAATGTGTTCACTTGCTTGTTGAGTCCTTTCCAGTCTAATCTTTTCAGCTTTGGTGATTAACTTCTTGGTGCCTCTCTTCTTCTCCCATGTCTAATTGAGCTTGGCTTCCCTATCTACCAGAATCTTCTGCAGGTATCTCTGTCCGTGATCACCAGAAAGAAACCTCGAATTTCCAGTTGGACTTCTTTTTAATCTCATTAGTGCCTGGTCTCCCTCTGGGGTTTTAAATCTAGTATGACATTATGTATCTCATTCTAGGTCAACAAATACAACTTCTGAGATCCAGGCAGCGTATTCCAGTTTTACTTCCGGCCAGGAAGAGGTTCTGGGCTACTGATCTTCACGATGACTACACTCATGAATTGTGGCCTGGGCACCTCACCTTCTCCTGAGGGTAACCACTGGCTTCTCCATTCTTCTTTGCAGCTCTACTAAGCATTATGCTGTCTGTTTCCATTTCTGATTCTGATTTTATTTGTGATGTTGTCTCTTTTAAAGAAGTCATGCTGGCTTTTTGCTGTGTCGTATACTCCTTTTTAAGTCCCTCCATTCATTCTTTGATAGGACCTACCAAGATATGACTTCTCCCATTTTGTCTTTATATATATATATTGTGCTTTTAGTTTTTAGTAGCGAAACTTCTTTGATGTCTCTAATATTTTCTCTTCTGTAGAGAGTTCTAAATCTCTGTTCTCTTTCAGAACTTTAGAAGCCTCTTTTTTAATGTCTTTGTGTGCTGTTTTCTTAACTTTTGACTTGGGAGTCAGGCTTTCAGCATCTGCAGAGCTCTCGCTTCTCTTTCTTCACGGGTCTCTCATCAGATAAGCAGGACATCTCAGTTCTGTCTCGCTTTTTCTTTTTCTTGGTTTGCTTTTGGGTTTCCGCACTTTCTGTTTCAGAGCCGTCAGAGCCGGTCCTAGCTCTTTTCACTTTACAGACTCTCTCATTGCTTGTGTCCCTACTCACCTCCTTTCCTACACAATGTCTTTCTTTCTTTACTCATCCTTTTCTTTTTTTCCTCAACTACTCTTTAAGCTTGGAATGGGCTTGTTTTTCACTACTTTAGGAAATATGCCAGATTTTCTTGGTGCTTCTTCTGGTGGGTTGTTAAGAAACTCAATAGCTTTTGCAGCTTGTTCTTTCGTTTCAGATTCCACAAAGATAAATCCCTTTGGATCTCCCGTAAATTTATAATGTAGTGTACTTATATAAACAACATTGCCACATTTCCCAAATACTCTTTCAATCCAGCTGTGATTAGCATTTTAGGAAATAATTCCACATACACGGAGCACTCATCCCCATCCTTTGGTCTTTCACCTGGAGGTTTTTTACTTCTGATTCTGGTGCCTTGTAAGTCCACCTGAACACAGCTGAGCTTTTCAATGCTCTGGCTACTAACTTGCCATCAGTAGTCAACTTTTTCATTTTGTTAAAAATACCAGAAGGGAGATAGTAACATATCCATCTCTAGATTTTTCTAACTGCTCTCAAAGAAGTCTGTCCTTGTGGAGATTTGCATCCCCAGACCAGAAGTTCACTTGCTTGGCGATATCAGCAAGCACCTGCTTAACTCTGGAGCGTTTCTTCTTTTCTGCT
The DNA here is from genome assembly GCA_004027915.1 of Capromys pilorides. Lineage (NCBI taxonomy): Eukaryota > Metazoa > Chordata > Mammalia > Rodentia > Capromyidae > Capromys > Capromys pilorides. Next base: position 5,561 of record PVKN010023382.1, on the reverse strand, counting down.
TTCTTCTTTTCAGTGCTCTCTTCCATGGTTTGGTGTCCACCTTCAGCTCCCATTCTCTCCTCACTTCCCCAAATACAAAGTCAAAGGCTTGTGTCCTTCAGGCCTTTCCTGATCCTCAGTACTAGTAACTTTAAACCTTTATGTGAACTTCATTTATTCATTTATTTTTAAATCTTTATTTATTTGGTACAAGGTCTCAGACTTGCAGCTCAGACTTGTGGTGATCCTCCTGTGTTAGCCTCCCCAGAGCTGGGATTACAGGCATGCACTGCCGTGCCTGGCTTTCGGTGCTGTCTTAGAGCAGGACTGGCATAGCATATGGTACTGGGGATCAAACCCAGGTCCTTGCACTTGCCAAGCAGGCACTTAGACCACTGAGCTATCTCCTCAGCCCTTTGTATGAATTTTAATATGGACCACTTTCAGGGCCCAATGAATGAATGCAAATTATGCTATGCTGAAATAAGAAAACATTCATGTTGTATGAAAATATTACTAAAAAAAATTAAAACTGTTCCTTTCCTCAGTAACTCTTGCCGAGTCAGTCTTACGTGTTTTTTCAGCAAGCACTTTCATCTCAAATTGAATGGAAGCTCTAGCATTCTCTCTGATGCCTTGAGTTTTTGAGGTATGACAGTGTTTATATTCTCCTATCATTGGGTGATGATGTAATTTAAATTCCAAAATAAGAAAACATTGTGAAAAACATCTGTGTTTGAAATAATAAGCATTAGTATTCAGTGAGAGAGGAGCTGGGGGAAACTTTCCATGGTTCTTCAGAGTGCTCTTTCTGAAATCGTAATTATTTTGTAAATTTATGCCTCACACTTAGGAGGGTGAAATGTATCAGCCAAGATTCAGCAGCAGAAAATAGAAGTGCCGTAGGTACTTTAAGCAGAAAGTGATTCAGTGCTGTGAATTATGTGCTTACAAAATCATCAGAAGGGTGGGAGGAACAGACCCTCTAAGAGCTGTGATCGCATCATAGCCAAGAATGGAAACTCAAGAAGCTGGCACAGATCTGTCCTTCAGGGGCACCTTTCCTGCAAACCGGGGCTCAGGAAGCCTCAGGGGCACTCAGAACCACATCTCAGGTTCTAGGTCCATGCCAGAAACAAGCAGCTGTATTTCCATGCCTCTGAGCTCCCTGAAGACACGCTGCATGTGGTTGACTTCTGCACAAGTTTACAGGAAGAGGCTCTGTGCTAACGGTTCTCTTCAAACAGCTAGGGAGAGAATTTATTTCAATAAAAGGAATCCAAGTCTTATCCAGAATTTAAATGAGTCCAGAAGTCTGATGATTTCTTGTTGGTGAAGGAGGTGAAGGAGGTAAAAGTGTGCACGCAAGGACATGGATGTCGAGCACTGGCCCATCACGGCCTCACACAGTGTGGGGCAGCACTGGGATGAGGCTAAACGTGGCCCCTGAATCTCCTACCTGCTAGTAGCTTCACGATTGTGGTGCAGCTCCTCATTCTTTCATGTCAGGCAAGGGAGTTGGACCATGTCGTTTCTAGGACGTGGCCAGTCCTTGAAACAAAAATATGTTCCTACAGCAGCTATGATGAAAGGCCTCCTCTGATGTGACTCCCAGCTTTTCCCTCCCATTAGCATCACTACTTCATCTTTGAAGTCACTGTCCTTTCTTGGAAGGTTTTTCTATCTATGCAGCTGCTGGATTGTAGCTGTTTTCTATCTATAGGCTCCTACTTCCTGCTGCCTCCAACCTGTCCCACCTTGACAATTTAAGATACATAGGAGCTAGATACATTTAGAAGTGGAAAGAGTGCACAGAAAGGTGGTCGATCTCAAGTTCTCTGATCTCACATGTAAATCTCTCAAAGAGATAGGTCGGTAGCCTCTATTGCCAGTCAATACTCATTGCTCTACTTTTGTGGACATAAACCTGTTTTGGGACTTGTAGGAGGTAGCTAAAATGTATATCCGCCCTCCAAAAATCCATCTTCTTTCGATACTCTTAGAGCAGCACTTCTTAAACATCACTGTGCACACAGGTTCCTTGGGAGCTTGTTGAAATGCAGGCCCTATGCCAGAGGGTCTGAGCTGCTGTGCTGCTTGTCCCGCAATCTCAGCTGCTTCTACCGCTGCCTCGCAAGCCACGCTTGCGGCAGCAAGTCTGAGACTTGCACATACCACACTCCTGTCCCAGTCTCACCCTAAGCAGAGTGAATTAAATGCACATGGCTGCAGTAAAACGTCTTTAAGTTGAAGGTTCTGACCTAGACAAGAGACAGGTATTTGTTTATTTTTGCTTTCTTCATGCTATGTACCCATCTTAGCAACATACTGCACAATGTGATACACACATTGTGTATGTAATGAGACACACTCTAAGGGGTCTGGTCTAGAAGTTTTTGTTTTACCATATAAACCCCATTTCTTCATTCGCTCCTGAAACCAGGAATCTGAATGCACTTACATTTTGTCATCTCCAAAGAGGCACCAAAATCTCTATCAAGAATATGTTCAGAGTACAGAGTAAAGTACTGCCTTCCTACAAGCTTTGCAACGTCACTTACTTTCATGTCCTTGAATTTTTCCATGGTCCCCTCAACCCTGGACCATCTTGATGCCCTCTTTGGGAGCTAATTGTTACACTAAAGTGATACCCTATAATTTAATAGAACTACTTAGCAATAATAATAACCAAATTCTTGCACCTTTACAACCTCCCCTTCATCCAGGTCAAAGTCTGAGGTTCAGGGTCAAAAGACAAAGACTTTGTGTTGGTCCAGGATCCCTCTCATAAGCAGAGAAAATGGGGAGCAACAGCACATGAGGAAAACATCATGATGGCTGTGGCAGTGCATAGGAGAACAAGAGGGCAGGGAGACACATCTGGGGCCTGCATGGCCCACTGGCTGCAGATTAGACAAAAACAAGAGTGAGGATAGCCCTGAGGACCAGGCATGCCCCTCTCTCACTGCATGTTGTGTAAGAGCCTGAAAATTAGACCCAAACCTGGAAAATACAAGCCTGAGCCCAAACTGGCTGATGATTAGAGGGCCAAAGCTTGGCGGGATGGGAGCTTACGATTAAAAAATAAAGTGACACCAGGACAATTAGTCAAGAAGAAGAAATAAAAAATACCCAGATTGGTAAGGAAGAGTAAAACTATTTGTATTTTCAAATGACATATTATTTAACTGCATATAGTTTTTATACATGAATTAAAAGAAAAAAGTTTCATTTACATTTCCTAAACTTATAAAATATATGAATAGTTTACTCATTTAAACTATATATGTGACAATAAGTAATCAGGCACATTCTAACTCCTACACTTGTTTTCATGCTAACATGTGTGCTAAGGTTCACACCAAAGTCAAACTCCCACCACTTTCGAACTTTAGATCCATGATGCTAGTGTCAGAGGAAAATACACTGCTTTAGGCAAATATTCTTTGATTATTTAATGTTCAACAGTGTCTCAGAAACCAGAAATTTAGTTTTTGTGAAATATTAGACATATGAGCTCTAAAACCTACTGAGAAAATTTTATTAAAATATGAATAAAGGGCTGGTGAGATAGCTCAGCGGTCTAAAAGCACCTGCTTAGGGAAGCTTAGGCAAACAGCAGGGACTGTGGTTCTATCCCAGGCACTACAGGCCATGCTACATGCTAACCCCATCCCCAGGGTGGGCTGAGCCAGCCACAAGAAAGAAAGAAAGAAAGAAAGAAAGAAAGAAAGAAAGAAAGAAAGCCAAACAAAAGACTCTGTGGGGGTAGGAAGTGGAATCTGCCAAAGGGGTGCAGGGGATAAAGGGTAAAAATGATCAAGATGCGAATTGTGTATGTACCAGCTCCCCAAGAGGAATGCAATTACTGTGTATTGAAAATATATACTAATAAAAAATACCTGACATGATTTAGTGTATATACAATCTTAAGGACTGTAACAAATCATAAAACCCTATTAGAACTTTGGAACAAATAGAGCAAGTTTTCAGGGCACAGGATCAACATACAAAAATCAATTATATTTATAATATTAGCAGTGAGAAATCTGAAAATGATAGTGCGATCTCTCTTGCACAGTGTTCAGATAGGCAAGTCCATAAAGACAGAATATAGATTAATATTTTCTGGAGCCCTAGGACAGAAGATGGGAGTGATTGCTTGGGGGTTTGGAATTTCTCACTGGGAGATGAAACTGTTCAAGAATTAGACAATGGTGAAAGTTACACAACCTTATGACTATACTAGAAATCACTGAGTATATACTTGAAAGGACAAATCTTATCATATGAAAATCATAGTTCAGTTATTCTTTTCAAGTGAGAAAAGTATTAATAATTTCTCAAAGTCATCACAGTACATTAGCCACAAAGACAAAATACACACAACAAATAAAAATATTTTATTTTTGCACACTTGAATTTGACCTGTGTATACTATACCAGCTAAACCTCTATTCCCTGCCTATTCTGTTTTATTTATTTATTTATTTATTTATTTATTTATTTACTTACTTACTTACTTACAGTACTGGGGATTGGACTCAGGACTCTGTACTTGGCAAGCAAGCACTTATTCTACTGAGCTATCTCCCCAGCCCTATTTATTTATTTATTTACTTATTTATTTATACATACATACATACATACATACATACTGAGGAATACAAGGCCTTCACAGTGAGCTATATTACCAGCCCTTTTTTTATTTTAGTTTTTAAAATTTTTATTAATTTTTTTAACAAGGAAGCATTTATTGATTGATTGACTGATTGATTGATTGATTTAATGGCTGGCTCAGCCTACCCTGGGGGTGGGGATGGTGCAGCATGTGGTGCCAGGGATTGAACTGTGGTCCTTGTGGTTGCCTAAGCTTGCCTAAGCAGGTGCTTTAGACCGCTCAACCATCTCGCCGGCCCAGCCCCCCTTTTTAGTCTTGAGACAGGATCACAGTAAGTTATTAAGTTGCCTATGTTGGGCTAGAATTTGTCATCTTTTTGATGACACATCAAAAAGCCTACAAGAATGCAGAGATTACAAGAGTATGCCACCACGCCCTGTATTTAATACAGGGTCTACAGGGTCTCACTATACAGATTGGACTCATAGTGATCTTCCTATTTTCAGCCTCCCAAGCTCTGGGATTACAGGCGTGTGCCACCATGCCTGGTCTCAATCTCCTACTCTTACTTTTAAATTTGCTCTCTTAATCTTTATTTTTTTTAAATTTAACAATGGTTGTATTGCATATGTTCATCATCAAATCTGTTTAGATTGATATAGATATGTAAGATTAGTCAAACAATTAAACATTAACACTTACAATAAGCCTTAGTTTTTTTAAACTCTTCTAAATATATTTTGTATTTAAGTCACTCTTCTAAAAAAATAATAATAATAAAATTTATAGGGGTTGGGGATGCAGAAAATGCAAGGTCCTGAGAGTGATTCCTGGTATCACCCAAAATTTATTCATTTATTTATTTTCTTCTTTTGAGTCCTTATATTAGGGAGACTATATGATATTGGCATATGTTGGTCTGGTTAATTTCACTAATGAGTATATGTTCAAGATACATCCA
>PVKN010023381.1:0-14815 GCA_004027915.1 Capromys pilorides | reverse complement strand
TATTGTAGAAAGTGCCAGAACATTAAATAGTCAAGGAAGACCATTGCCTTTATTAGTCAGAACAAGACTGATTCATCAACTGATTTTGTGATTCTTTGTTATAAAAAAGGTATTTTAAAACATGGAAATTTTCAGGAAACAGAATCTTGACTGTGCTGCTTTTGAAGATAAGATTGGTGAGAAAGACATCTCTGATCTGAGGTCCAGATGAATGAAGGGTACATAGAGCAGCCTCAGCCAGCAGAGCTGGGGGCTCTTTACCCTCTCCAGAGCACCCCTCCTTCCCCTGAATTCTATCCTGCTGGTCCAGGCTGCTGTGCTGTTATCTATTGTATGCAAATGTTGGTCTTGAGTCCTTCCTCACACACTCCTCATCTTCTCCAGCTTTTAAGCTCTCTCTCTCTCTCTCTCTCTCTCTCTCTCTCTCTCTCTCTCTCTCTCTGTTTTATGTATTATGTACAGGGTCTCACTATGCGCTCAGACTCATAGTGATCCTCCTGTTTTCAGCCTCCCCAACGCTGGGATTATAGGCACGCACCACCATGTCTGGACTTGGTTGCCAGCTCAGTGTGTCCCAGGGTCAGGGCCAGTGTGGCATGCGGAACCAGGTTTTGAACCCTGGTCATTGCACTGGTCAAAGTAGGCTCTTAGTCTACTGAGCTATCTCATCGGCCAGTCAATCACTCTGAAGAGTTACGTTGCGTCGTGATTTGAGTAGAGTTTATCCCCTCCATAAACACACATTGCTGTCACCTCCTCATGGGGAGATATTGAGAAGGTAAAATTGTAACCTAGTGTGGTATTTTAAAGTACATCCTTTGGGAGGGGATTAGGATCACATTAGAATATCAGTGGTGGGGGGGGGGCAGGATGGAGCACTGGTGACTTTATAAGAAGGAGAGGCACCAGATGATGTACAGACCTGCATGCTCTGTCTTTTGATCACCTTGAGTCTCTGCCAGTCAGAAGTGCATTTGCAGTTGTGGCCTTGCCACCTTGGGCCAGAACTATGAAATGAAACAGCCTCTTTGCTTACCCCGTGGTATTTTTGTCATTCACAACAGAAAGTACTCAGAGAAAGTACTGCTTGCATTTTGGAATCTGTGTCCCTGTAAGAAACCTCAGAGCTCTTCAGGCAGCCCTGTCTTGGGTGTGTACACCCTGAGCCCTCTGCTGCCACCTTGGAATTATTAGCTGGTGAGGGTCTTAAGATGTCCTCTGTTCTTATTTGAATAAATAGCGACCCTAGAGAATCATGAAGCAACCTCAGGGAATGATGTAGAAACAAATGAATATTGTTGAGCAGAGATGTGTACTCAGAAGTCTTTGAACCCACTCTAGGTATCCCTTTAAATCCCACCCAGTCACCAAAGTACACAGGGATCAATGTAATAGTCAGTGCCAGTCTTCTCTGATATCGTCAGACCAGTTGGTACACCAGGTCCTTGTTTTATGCTACGTCAAAGTTCATTTGTCCAGTTGGTTTTGGAAAACCTCCCTTGACACTGAGTGTACCTAAACTACTTGAAATGGTGTTCAAGGCTCTTTTCCTAGCAGCAAATCCTTAGTAAAAATCATCAAACTATTCTTCAGATGTAACTGAGGCCAAGTCTCTACACTCCTTGCTCTACAAAATATAGTTAAGAATAAGACTTAAAAAAAACAAAACTTAATAGCCTTGAAGAACTATTTTAAAAATTATCCAGGGCCCTGAATTAGAAGTCTTATTCAATGTACATTGCACATCCCTAAAATATATGCTGAGGTAAATGCCTTAATTCCTTGTCACTTCAGTTTCTGCTCTAACGGGTGGAGAGGAGAGACAGAGACAGAGACAGAGAGACCAAGAGAGACAGAGCCAGAAAGACAAAGAGAGAGACAGCAAGGATGCTAAGTTTTCTTTCTTTCTGGGCCATAGCTAGACTTCGTCTCCCAGCCACTGTGTGCGTCTGTATATCTTACCGCACTTTCTTTTTATGCTGTTGGTCAGAGGTGATCATCTAGCTGTGAGCCCTAGGGAATTCAAAGGTCACAAATGCCAGAAGTGAGGAGTCTAGGTCCCTAAATTACTGTGAGAGAGGGACACCCAGGAAAGCTACCTAACCAGAAACACCTACAAAGGACCACTTTATAAAATCAGAAATGAAATTTTATAGTGTTCAGTCACCAGAGTTGATCGCAACAGCAGCTAGCTCATGCCTGACGAATACGTTGTTTCACTTAAGCTAGCATGTCTATATCTAAAAAGATTTCAATTTACGCAAAATGCTAAGGAGCCGAGGATACACATCTGCGCAACTCCACTTTGCTCTAATCCATGAGAATGGGGAGGCACAGAGCTGAAGGATCTTCTGGCTCTAACAAGAGGCCAGACCTTACCTGGAGCATGGCTGTAAGAAGGCTGAAGGTCAGCTGGACTCAAGAAGGGTTTTCTCTCCCATACCCACTCCCTGGGAGGATGCTTGGGTTCTCAGAGGTGGGCCTGCTTGTCCATGGTAGACAAGGCCATGGTCAGGAAGGCAACAATGTGAACCAGATCTGAGGGAAAATAAAAACCAGCAGTGCAGAGTGGACACCCAGATAGCCAGTCCTTGGCACATGGAGAGTGGGGAAGACGGTTGCCAGGAGTGAGTTTCAATAAGTTGTTCAAGGCAAAGGCTCTGACAGGCTATGTGTGCTGATTTATAGAGCTGGTTTTGTGTGGAGCCAGTCAATCTCGTGGCTTCCAGACGGGGCAGTTTATGAACCAACCAAGAAACAATCCAAGTTACATTTTACTCATGCTATGGGACTCATTTTCAGTATAACTGTTAAGATCAAAACTGTCTTTAGAGTTTAATTGATTACCATGGAAACATGTACATCTTCCTGCCATGGAGGCACAGCACCATCCACTGAAAAATTTAAGTTGTAGATGAAGGATATACTTCAAAGAAGATACTGTAAGAATTTTAGAACATATGGCCTGAAACCTGCTGGCCAAAATAAGTTAGGGACACTAGCCTTGACTTTTGCTTTGGCTACTAATGCATAGCATGGCCTTAGCAAATCACTCATCTGGTATCTTTACCCGTAAAACAAGAGAATTACATCTGAAGACAAATCGAAAGTCATGCACAACTCTCAAGCTCAATGAGTCCAAGTCCATTATCTTTCAGAGGAGGTGAGACAGCAGTGGCGTGAGGCCACACTCACTTCCCTCAAGAAGGCTACAGCTTGACTATAGACCCTGGCAGCCTCTAGGCTAGAGCTGTCATTAAAGTGTAGCCCTGACCCTCTGGTCCAGGCAGCCAGGCATTCCTGTATCCATGAACCACACATAGCAGCTGTCTCTGCTGGCTTCTCCTGAACTTACAGGACAGAGGAAAAGCTGATGGGCTTTTGGGTCCATAGTCCTATCAGTTATGGACATCCTTTCTCCTCAACTCCTTGAGCCTGTACACCCATTAACCTGCCTGGACCCTGGTGCTCCTGTCTGTAAATGGAAATAATAGCCAAGATCTCTCAGAAATTTGAGAGCCACAAAATCTATTCCCACTTCTGGGTCTCCTGATTTACTAAAATATTCAAAAGAGAAATGTCATAAGAAACATCCAGCACCCAAATATATTACAAATGTGTACACTTAATGAACTGCCATTTCGAATACATACAAAGATGTAACATGATTTAGCAATGCAAAGAGGGTAGATCAAGTGGCCTTTCTCTGCATTAAACTTTACCTACACCCTCTCCTGCCACTAATCATCCTTGTGGTAAAGGGTTCAATGAGAAAATGTTTGTAAAGTGCCGGGCACGCCATAGAGAGTAGGCGCTCAATAAACGGTAGCTATTATCCTGATGATGATGTACGGGCGCATCTGCAGTAGGGCAGGACTTTGCAAACACCTCCAAGTCACCCTGGGGAGTGTGGTGTAGACTGAAGATTTGTCTGGGTCTTTCTTGGGTCTCCATTATTTCCATTTCGTCCTCCAGCAGCCATCACTGTCCTTGAATGCAGCTTCTCTGAGCACGGATCTCAGCACTCTGGCTGGTGAGCCAGCCCCACACCACCAGAAGGCCACTGGAGTCTTCAGGAAAGGATGTGGAGGATCAGCCTGCTCTTTGTGTTTATTTACTGCAGATTATTTGTTGTGGAAATATGAGATGGATGGTTAGGGAAGGGGAGAACAAACAAACTTACCTTCCTCACTTGCCATACTGTGCTTGAGTTCCCACTCCTAGGCACTGAAATGTCTGTAATTTACTTTTCAGTTTTGCAATGTTTATGGCTTTTATGTCATTTGAAGGTTATTTATAACAATTATATAAGGAATCAAAGTGCCATAAACTGAAGTAATTTACTGTAAAATATTTGAAATGCTAAAATATCAAACGGTGTATTACTGTAGTGCTGGGACTGCTCTTGGAAAGAAAAAAAAAAGGAGAGAGGGAAAAAATGTCTAAAAATATAGCCTCTACCCCACCAGGCAGTCTGTTACATCCATCTTGCAGAGATTTATAGACTCAAGAGCAACTGGCAAGTATTAATTTAATTGCTTTGAGGGAGGGGTTGAAATTGAGAAAATATGGCTCCTTGTTACAGCACTCGCGGATGGAGATGGATTATCCTGGAGCAAAAGATACGAAGAGCAAGCCAAGTCCAAGGACATTATGTGGACCGTGACCTTCTGCCTCAGCCACTGAATCCTGATGGCTGGCATCAGAGCATGGGAATCACGTCATGGCACAGGGATACTTAGCGAGTGATGGTCCAAGTCTAGCTTGCTGGTTGCAGAGCGCCCACTAAATAACTTGGGAGCACAAAGCCAAGAAAAGATTAAAGTCTGGCAAGTGGCTACCCTAAGACTGGCAAGAGCCTTCCCAACCTGTGGAAAAATGCTGATCCTTCTCAATATTATGGCCTTAGACACTCCATTGTTTTATTCATCCCGTCATGCACTAGTTCATCCAATGTCGAGCGTTGGCATGGTTTTCAGGAATGCAAAGGTGAGGAGACAGTAGCAACCCACATGCGACTTAAAATCTAAAACATTCATATTAATAACTTTGGAGATATGTGTTAATAAGGCTAGCAAGTCAACAGACTCCAATCTCAATGTGGAAAGAGTCACTTTATGAATATAAGATTACAGTTGTGTTTGGGGCTGCTTCTGGAGCATGGGAGGGTGGGCTTCCCTCTGAGTACAGAGCTGCGGCTCAGAGCTGGCACACAGGGATCACCATGCAGGCAGCCGACCCTCCTTTCGTTTCACCTGTGGGAAAGAAAGCAAGGGTTGTCTTCAGATCCATTCACACAATTCTCTCCTGAAAGTAAAAGCTGCCTTGTGGTCATTTATCAATCTCAAGTAGCAAGAAGAGGCTAATGAAATTCAGGTCAGCCTCCTCCTTGTGAACCAGAGAATGTGGTCTCCAGGAATGCCCATGCAGCTCTGAAAATTGTTATGATCTGTGCAGTGGTAGAGATACACTAGCAGATCGGTACTAGGTTGTGTGGGCCTGGCGTCGCATGTAGGTGATTTAGACTCTTGTCTACCACATGTGACTGGTTGGATGAAGGGGAAGTCAGCTCTTCTGCCCCCAATTTTCCCTTCCTCTGGTGTCACAAGATTCTTCAATCCTTCATCACTTCTGCATTCCTGGAGGTTTCTGTATCCACCCCACCCTCACCCCGGCCCTCTGCCTCAGAGCCTCTGTGTTTTAAAAAACTTTCCTTTGTTACAAGTAAACACATTTTGGAGCTGGGGAGATAGCACAGTAGAATAAGCACTTGCCTGTTAAGTACAAGGGCCTGGGGTCAATCCCCAGTTACACACACACACACACACACACACACACACACACACACAAAGTAAACACATTGTAAGATATACTGCATTTAAAAAAGTATCAATGACAAATATACAGCTTGGTGAATCATTGCAAAACTAAAATGGTCAATTAGGACCACTTACATCCAAACTCAGAACATTCCCAGCACTGCATAAACCCCTTATATTCACTCCTAATCATATCCCACACCTATCCTGAGACTGAACATCTTATCATATATTGATATAGTACATTCTTCCCTTTTGGGGTATGATTGCTTCCACATTTTGTTGGGAAATTCCTCTTTGTTGTTTATAATAGTAGTTGATTCATTTTCATTGCCATCTAATACTTCATTGTTAGATAATGCCACAACCTATTTATCCGTTCTACTGTTGATGGATTTTAGGACCATTTCTGATTATTACAGTGAGTGATGTGGCTACCAGCAATCTTGTATATACCTTCTGGGACACATATGTGAATTTCTGAGAGGTATACACATACCTAGAATTGAAATTGCCAAGCCATGAGAGTAGGTCCATGATCAGCATCATTATGTACTGCTACATAGTGTGTTCCCAAGAGCTTTGTTCTGATTTTTACTTTCCAGTGTTGGATAAGAGTTCAGAGCGCTGTGTGTCCTCACTAGCCCTTGTCACTGCCAACACATAAAAGTATCTTATTTATTATGGTGGGCGTGCATTGCTCTCTCCTTGTGTTTATTGCTGTTTGTTTCTAAGTAATTTTTTTGAGATATAATTGACGTAACCTGGGTACCCGTTTTAAATGTACAATTCGGTGAAATTTTGACAAATGGATTCTTTTACTAACTATAACCCCAGTCAAGCTGTAACATATTTTACTATCTCCGGAAATCATCTCTTCTTAGAGGCAGCCCTACCCACCCACTCAGTCCAGAACAAACTCTGATGTGATTTCTATTACAACAGTTGTGCTCTTCTAGTATTTCATGAATATGAAATCATGATGGTCTGTATGATCGTTCGTTTGGCCTACTTCAGTCAGCATAACGTTTTGAGATTCAGGCATGTCTTTCCATGTATCCAGGTTAGTCCTTCTCATTGTGGAGTACCCCACTGTCCTTATATCACAGTATGTTTATCCATCTACCCAGTAGTAGATATTTGGATTGTTTCTTATTTAGGATTATAAACAAACCTGCCACTAATAATTGTTTCTTTTTTATTTTTAAGCACTTGATTGTTACAAAGTCTCACTACACAGCTCGGAATCATGGTGATCCTCCTATTTTCAGCCTCCCCAGCTCTGGGATAACAGGTATATGCCACTATGCCCAGAGTCTGGCCAGCTCCGCCCACTCTGGGGGAGGGGCTGGCATGACATGTGGCACCAAGGATTGAACCCTGTGCTTACCTGAGCTTTCCTAAGCAGGCGCTTTAGTCGGCTGAGCCATCCCACTGGCCCCATTGCTCTGTTTAGGTCTTTTTGTGCACTCACAGTTTCCTTTCTCTCTGATAAATATCTAAGAGTGGAATCATTAAGTTAGAGCTCAGGTTTATATTGATTTTATCTAAAACATGCAAACCAGTTTGCAAAGCACTTGTCCCATTTGTTATTTTACCCCCAATGAAGAAGATTCCCAATTGTTTCTCATTTTTGCCAGCATTTGGTACTATAATCTCAGAGACTTTAATGAATACGAAGAAGTATGCTCTTATGCTTTTTCTTGATATCTAATTCAGCTCAGTATCATTTTAATACATCTGTATTATTAATTCTGATATCCCCCTTTGTGAAATGCCTGGTATCTCTTTTCTCATTTTAGAACTTTGACTTGTTTATTTTTTTAACTTATTGAACTTCTGAAGTCATTTATATGTCTTGGATACTTGTTCTTTGTTGGTTCTCAGTTACAAATATTTTCTAAAGCACTTCTTCTAAAATAAAAATCCTATGGAACTAGAGGACCTGCTGAGTCATTTCCATGAAAATTAATGTTTAAGATCAATTCCATTCATAATGGAGAAATCAGCCTATAGTATTTATTGAGCGATGAAGAGCAAAGAAAAAGAGGAAGAGGACTGGACAGAACAATAGATTTGGGGTAGAGAGAAAGGGTGTCAATAGATGTCGCACAGGCAGAGGCTTTGGGGCTGTCATAGCAAAATGTCACAGTCAACAGCCAGCACACGACGGCTGCCAGAGTGGGAAGGGTATGGATGAATTTAGAGTTCATGAGAATTAGTGTGGAGACTGATAAGCAAATTCTGTCATTGGTTCCTTAGTGGTGAACTGTGAGGGTTTTTTTTACAAAACTGGCATAAAACTTAGAGTTTCATAATTGTTAAGAAACCTGGGAGTTGACTTTTCTCATATTCCTTACTTTGCCGATGACAACTTTAAGATGTAGCAAGAAGTGGGTTGCACAATGTCACAGCATTCTAAAGTCTGATGCAATCCACTCTGGGTCTGAACAATTAGAAAACACATGTATGTAGCATCCTGACAAAGAACTTGTGAAGTACCTCAGGGAGTTATAATACCTAGCCAGCGCTGTCTTCAAGGTGCTTTCGGTTGAGCGTGGAGGCAGCATATACCCTCAAAGTGGTTTAAGAACAACCGAAGAGGATCAACTTAGTTCCTAGATTTCTCAGGATGACGGTTTTGGAAAGTCATGGCAGACTGGCCATCCGGATCTCCACCCATCACCACATCTTCAGAGGCAACCACACTGCGTCTCTTCTGAGGCCAAAATAGATGCTGGCCTTCTGCTTAACCAAATCCTCAAAGACCTTCCCTGGAAGTGGGTTTGTGGGCAGCTCAGCAGAAGTGAGTGGTCGATAAACACTCGTCCACTGATGGATGGGTTGAGTTTGTTGAGAACTGCAGTTGGAAAAGAAAGTGCACAAGGGTTCAGCTCTTCCCCGGGGCTGTTAGTATAGGAGACTCCATCCCAGAACTTTCAGGAGACAAAGATCTGCTGAGAATAGGCATTTTCAAGCAGTATCAATGCCACAAGTCAGCACTCAAGGAATCTACCTGATAATGCTAGCAGGTTTGCAAGAAGAGCAAATGCTCTTCTGAAGAATAAGCAATAAGAATGGATATTTGTATGCAACCTCATCTTTATTAATGATCATAATAATAGGTGCTGCTTATCAAGCAAATTCTGTTCTAGGCAGAGACCTAGACACTTCACAGTTAGCAAAATCTATTCATGAGCTTTTCTCATTCATCTCACAATCATCCTCTCACTTATTCTGGGAAAATGATGTTTTCCTATAAAAGATAAAGAAACAGAGGTCATGCTTAAATATTAGTACTTTTCTTACAACTGACTTTATTTCATTCTTTGCTGACCCAAGAAGTAGGTGTTGTCATTTCCAGACAGCAGAAGAGGTAACAGAGTCTCAAAAAAGCTTAAGGATCTACAAGAGTCTGTGATAAAGCTTGAGGCAAACCCAGCCAGCCTGCCCTGTGGATCTGTGCATTATTATCATTATCATTTGTGATGGCTTGTGGTCATTTTTTTTTGTAGTGCACATAATTTTTAGACTAGTGACAGCAGCATAGGCCATCTCACCCAGGAGAAGTGGTATAGGGCTGGGTTCGAAAGCGTCCACTACCTCAGTCAGATCAGAGAAAACATGAGAAGATGTTCCTGAGTTCAGAGGGGTGGGCTGTCATCTCAGTTCTGTCATGGACCCACCTCGCCTGTCACTTTATCTTTCTAGGATTCCCATTCTGAATTTGTGCAATAGGAATAGTTCATTTTCTAACGGGATTAAAGGAAAGAAAGGGGAAAAAAAGCCCACGGTGACAGTGTGTTGGTCACTAGGGACATAAGAGAAGGACATGGCAGGCTCTCTCCCTTGGGGCGTGCTTCTGATTCCCTCACTCTGCTGGCCCTCTCTTCTCCAAGTTGTTCCAGGCTCCTCACTTTGCACTCTTTAGTGAGTCCTACTTCATTGTCCTGTTAGCCCCTTTCTTTAAACTCCCAGTGAGTTTCGTTAACTGTTTTGCTTCCCATTTTGGAACTACATCTGTTAGTAAGTGCTGTGCTGTGGTAAGTGACCCCTAAGGGTCCATGTATTGTAGACTTGGTCCTGAGGGTGATACTGTAGGAAGGTGGTAGAACGTTACAGAGGTGGACTGATGCGAGCTCTTTAGGGCATTCTCAGGTTTGTTGTTATTGTGAATGCAGGCCAGTTGAATGAAGGGGCTGACACCCGGGCATTGCCAACCAGTAGTACCTCAGGAAGGAGTTGCAGTGCGATGGAGACCGCATGGCATTGAACAGTCAAGCAGGAAAGGGTCCACCCCTAGGACTTTTGTAAGGCATTTGGCCACTGTGCATCACACTTCCCTCATTCATCACAGAGATCACGATTTCTAAGTCTCAGTGTATTGAGGCACTTCACAGGGGCAAAAGCTCTCAGGCAATAGATGGGATAATGACTGATCTTGTACAGGATGACTTTAGCAAAATAAATTGGGATTCTTGCATTAAGGGCTTGGTGCTTTGTTTCTAGGTCATCCAGTGCCTACCTATGGGAATTCCCATCCTCCATGAGGCGGACCGTGACTGGCAATTTCTTCTCCCTATAAAGAAGCTCCTACTCCACCCCTGAGCTGTTTCCAGGCTGTTGTGATGGTTAGTGCTTGGTGTGGGATGGTATCTCCAGAGAGCAGCATGTCCTGTGTTGTGTAGCAGGTCTGTCCAGGAAAGCAGAGATCCACCTCCCACCAGCACAGCAGCCCCGGCACAAAGGGGCCTCCTCCAAGTCACAGTTTCTCTACCTGTCACAGCAGTGCTTGAAAAGACCACTAAGGGTCCTTCCTGCTTTAAAACTCTGTAACTCCTCAAACACTAAACAAAACAAAACAAAATGCCAGGTACAAGTAAATTCATTGAAATGAAAAACTATAATTCTGTTGTCAGACACAGGCATTGGAGGGAAGCCAGGGAATGCTGGCATGGCTCTCACTTAAAAAGCAGTGTCTCCAGCCACTGCCCCTCTCCTTCACTGTGCCCAGCACCACCGTTTCTTCACTGTGCTAATGAGGAGCCAGCAGGAGGGCTTGGCTCCCTGCACAGAGACGGGGTGCAAAGATGCCAAGGCAGAAGGGCGCCTGCTTATTGAGTGGCTGGACTGCGGAGTTCCACCTTCTGTGACTATTGCAGGAACTTTTGCAGACTGTCCTGCCTGAGCAGTCTTCCTGGGTAGAGGGAAGCCTAGGTCCACCTCTGAGATGCAGAGTGGCAGAGGATGGAGCCTTGCGCTGCCCCAGGAGGGGTCTCTTCTCATCAGCTTTTGCTGCAAGGCTTGAACCCTTAGGCACAACTTTACAGAACTGTGACTCCACACCAACATGGCCCTTACTCTGCTCTGACCGCCCCAGCAGCTTTGCCCTGTGTGACATTTTAAAAAATGAACTTGAAAGTGCTCACTTAGGGCTCAAGCCCCACGCAAAGCCTGGGTTTCTCCGTTGCTGGCAGCACATCTGCATTTAAGACTCTTAGCCTCCCTGGATTCTGCTATGTGGGTGATGTGGGTCCCGATCCTAGGTACTGGCAGAGCCCCTTGCACAGTGCAGCAGCTGGAAGAAAGCTGGGATCCCTACTCCCAGTAGCTGAGAGTAGAGGCTGAGCTTGGAACTCCTGGGGGAGTCCACAGGGACAGTGCCGTTCTCCTGCACCATGGCTTAGCAGAGCTGCCCGAGTGGCTGAGCCTGCATGCCGGAGTGACAGGACCCCACTCCTGTCACTTGGCAGGACAGAGCATGAAGCTGGTGGGGAGAAGGCAAAATGTCCCCTGGAGATGGCGCCATCTTTCCCTCCTTGCAGGCGGCACTGGCAGAGTCCCAAGTCATCAGCAAGGAGTGCGAAACACCTCTGTGCTGAAGCCAGCTGCTTCCTTGCTTCCCTTTATTAGAAAACAAACCCTAGGGCTCTCCCACTGCTGCCCCCTGCCTACCTCATGCAAAAGCTCAAGCGTACATTGGGGTGCAAATGAGCACTCCTTCAAAGCAAGACCCACTGCTCTAGGAAATCAGAAACCCGGCAGTCCGGCCACTGCTCCAAGCCACAGCCTAGGCGGCGCACACTGCAGTCAACTTATTCAGCTGTGAAAGCACTTACCCAGTGTCAGACAAGCTGGTGGCTCGGGGAGGGGGAACAGAGGTGACCACCCTGGTCATTAGGATCTGTGTTAAGATACCTGCAGGTGTCAGTGTCAGGCAGCCAACCTGGTTTTTATATGAAAGAGTTCATTTGAGATGGGACGCTTGTGACAATCTGTAGATAAACTAAGAATGCTGGGAAGTCATGAAGACAGATGACTTTCACATCTCTATGGCAGCTGCAAGAGTAGGAGCCCACTGCAGGCTGGCTAACCCTCCCTGCCTCTCTCTCTAGGCCCACGACACTGCTACCCCTAGACCAGCTGCTTTGGAGAACTTTTAGGTCTGGAGTGGTCTCAGACCTGCTAAGTGCTA
Organism: Capromys pilorides; assembly: GCA_004027915.1. Taxonomy (NCBI): domain Eukaryota; kingdom Metazoa; phylum Chordata; class Mammalia; order Rodentia; family Capromyidae; genus Capromys; species Capromys pilorides. The sequence goes on along the minus strand of PVKN010023381.1, from coordinate 2,521 downwards.
TGAGAGGACCAATGCCGCCAGTCTGCCTCCCTAAGGCTCCTGTCCAACCAAGCGCCCCCTTCTTCCTTGGGGTGACTCACTGCCACCTTCAGTGGGGCCCTCACCCCAGCTGACAATGCACACTTTGCCCTCCCACCCCCGAGTCTTTTCTGGCATTGCCAAGCTTCTGGTGAGAAGGCTGACGTAGGGTGCACTGCTGCATGGCCTTGGTTTGGGGACCCAGGCCCAGGATGCAGGCTGGTGGAGCACCTCAGCTGAGCCACAGGGTGCTGAGGAGTGTTGGTAACAAAGGCACTGCCCATGAGGACAGCAGCAGCCTGCTGCAAAGTGCTGAAAGGCCGCCAACTGCCTGCGTCCCGCCTGTTCCCCCCTCTTATTTCATCCTATTGCTGTAGCCTTCTTGACCTCCCCAAAAGGCATGTTCTCTTCTGATGGCATCCAGGAACCCCCTGGCTCTTGGCATGGCCCCTCCATACCTCCTCCAGGCCTTCGCAAGAAGGAATGCAGACTAGGGGTTCTCAGGGGCACCTCGTTGCTCGATGACTGACAGTTGGACAGCTTCGGGTTTTGCTCCTCTAAATTTCAGAAGTGGAAGCTGGAAAGCATTAAAAAAAAATGTGAGTGCTTTTTCTTGCTTAATTTTTATTAGTATATGTTCACAGTGCGTAGTGTTTGCATTCATCATGTGGAGTTGGCACCTCTATGTCACAGGCCTCGATTCTTCACCCTCTTCTTTCTTTCCTCTTCCCCTTCCTCCATCTGTTGACTCCTTTACCATTTGAGAAAGATCTCTCTCGTGCCCTCCTTCCTATTCTCTGGCTTTCATTTTGCTCAGTATTTACAGTTTGTGTTTCTCATAAAAGAAAAAAATCCTCCCACTATTCAAGGTCGTGAGCTGTGTTCTTACAGAAAGGGGGTTTTGCAGAGATCAGTTGTCCATCTTCTGATTTCATGGCAGGGTGACAGCTGTCCTGAGAGGATGCGGAAGGTCTGGGGTCATGGTGTCTCAGTGTCACTCTGGTCTTCCCGTCACATTCTCCTGTGGGGTGTGGGGTTGGGCTGCAGGTGAGGCTCTGCTAAGCACACAGCCCATAGTGGCCCGTGTGGCCTCCTCCTCCAGCACCACTCCATCCCTCTTCTATGCTCTACCTCATTCGGGAGCTGAGACGGGGCCTGGGTACAAGGCTGCTGGAGACACTGCTGTTCCCTCTCCATAGGACCAAAGGGCAGGGAAGAAAGCCTTCTCTCTGTGTTCTCCAGGACGTGCCAAGCAGCAGGAGCCAGGGCCCTGTATGGAGACAGAAGCAGGGTGAAAGTGGAGCCTCGGTATGGAAATTCTCCTTTGCCCGTAGGTCTCCCAGACGGGTTGGTCATGTGTGTCTTTCATTGTCTATAAGTGATTGTAGACTAGACATAGAAACCACAAAGCTTTGAAAGAAGGGAGAACAAATAACCTAAACCTAATTGCTGATGTCCAAATTATGTGACTGCAACTTCCTTTCAGCTGAAAAAAAAAGATGGATTTGGACAATGTTAGTCTTACAAAAGGGAAAGTGGCATGTTCAAGAGAGGCACAAGTCACCTCTCCGGCAGCAGCAGTCAGTGACTAACTGGAATGTCTCTTGTAGCACTTCTCAGAAAGTAGCAGGGAACAGTGTCACCCACTGAGACTGTGGATTTGGGGAGCCAGAGCGTAATAAGTGGGGTGAAGTGTGCTGGGGCCAGGAACCTGGGGATTGCGGGTCAGCTGCCCGGAGCCCAAGCTGAGTCCTGCAGCAGCCCTGGCCCTCCCTAGTCTGCTGCTTCTGGGGGCTCCTGGCCCCCACTGTGAGCAGGGAGAGGGCTGGCTGAGGAACAGAGCTGGGCAGGAGGCACAGTGCAGAACTGAAGCAGTCGGGAGACAGGGGAAGTTGGGGAGGAAGTAAACTGGATTTCTATTTCTTGTTTGTACTGTTAAAATGTTCCTTTAATGTGAATGCCTTTCTGTTAAATGAGGGGGAAAGAGAACTCTAAGGCAAGTAGAGCCGTAAAACAAAGCGAACAAAAAGCGGAAACCAGCAACACGGGTTTCGTTGCTATAGCTATGTGCAGACAGAGAGCGGAGCTGATGGATGGGTGGCGGCCCTGCTTGGAGCAAGAGGGGGAAACACAGGAAAGGAGGCGCTGAGCAGGAAGAAGGAAGCCGCGCGTCTGCAGGAGCCCACAGAGCAGTGAGCTAAAGCAAGTGGTTGGGAATAAAACAGCCAGGTCAGATGTCACTTAGTGGGAAAATGCCAGAGAACAGCAATCTGAGGATAGGAGAAACACAGCAATGACTTCCAGTCAATCTTATGCCATGTGCTTGTCCCATGGGGTCAGCTCTGATGACACCAGGCAGCAGGGATGACCCAGAGGACAGCACTGTCTGAAGTCATTGGATGGGAAATAAAAGAATCTTTCAATAAAAAAATTGAGAACCACCTTCCCAGTCCCATGTTCAGTCCAGCTCTCCAACTCTCTCTCTCTCTCTCTCTCTCTCTCT
>PVKN010023380.1:0-14816 GCA_004027915.1 Capromys pilorides | reverse complement strand
TGCAAGGAGAACAATACAATACAGGACACATATTATATACAATTATTTCATAATGAATCACCCAAAGAATACAAAAAGTACAGGAAATCTGTCACCACACTAAAGACCAAAGAATCCACCTGATGGGCCTGGATCCTAATATCCTACATGAGACCAGCTGAACACTTAGAGCTCATAACACCTCCAACAAGTGGAGGCCTAGAACCCATGATAGTTCATGCAGGCCTCTACCACTGATCTGTGCTGGGAAAGCCTGAAGATCAGTGGTGGAAGGTAGAAAGTCTGTGCCAGCAGGATGAAGCATCTGTGCTAACGGGCTATGGGAGCTGAATTGGAGCGAGGAAGCAATGTTCAAGGTAAGAACTAAGCTCCTCTGAAAAGTACCATAGACATTCTCAGCAACAGTGAGATCCCAAGCTCCTCTGATGATGAGGAAAGGAGAGTTCCCATCAGAAAAGCCAACTCTACAGTTTCTCCACCAGGCTGAGCTGTGTACTATCTTCCCCTCTGAAGCCAGAAAGCAATGCTCAAGACAAGTACCAGAGCTCCCCCAAAATGAACCACAACCATCCTTACCAACAATGAGGTCCTGATCTCCTCCTACAATGAGAATAACCTACATGATCAGGAAAGCCAGCATGACAAGGTCACCCAGAGGAATAGCCCAAGAGATCAGCAGCTTCCACAGCTCCCCAACAGCTTCTCCAAACAGCTTCCCTAACAGCCTCACTCTTTTCTAGTGCTGCCTCTTATACAGCTGGCAAAAATCCTCAGGTAGGCCTCTCACACCATGCTAGTTCAGTTCAGTTGGGTGTAACAAGTTGATCACCAGTTGAAAATCCACAAGAAACTACAAACACAAAAATTTAAACATTTTATGTGATTGTTTCTATGCTAACCTAAAAATGCTTACTATAAACATGCTGTGTATCTTTACTATGGTTATTTTATAACAAATCTCTGTCACAAGATTTCATTGCTCTGTGTGTGTGTGTGTGTGTGTGTGTGTGTGTGTGTGTGTGTGTCCTTTGGAAACAGGGTCTGTCTGTGCAGTTCAGGCTGGCCTTGAGCTCACTTTTGTAGCCCAGGCTGGTCTCGAACTCACACTGATCCTCCTGCCTCAGCCTCCCAACTGCCGGGATTACAGCCTTACGCCATCACGCCCAGCTCGCCCATATTTGTTTTTGAGTTTGTGGTTCATTCACTACTACCCCAATGATTTTGAACTGATATGGACAAATAAAGCTGGGTTCAACATGTAAATACTCCTTTCTAGCATTTCCAACTGGATGAAAAACTAACTAACTCACTCACAAGTTCCGAAGGAAAGAAAGTTGTTTAGAATTCTTAACAGAGGAAACTAGAAGGAAAATTAAGCAAAGGCCAGATCAAAGTTATGTGTACATAATTTGTCAGATACTTGATAAACATTGTCCAATCCTTACAAAAGCCCCTTGAGGTTCATATTACTGTTTGATAAACAGGAAACCCAAGGCTCATGGATATTACACAACTGGTAATTGACAAGACTTTTTTTTTTTTTTTTTTTTTTTTTGTCTTTTTGAGACAATGTCTTGCTATGCAGTTCAGGCTGGCCTTAAGCTCATTTTTGTATCCCAGGCTGGTCTTGAACTCACACCGATCCTCCTGCCTCAGCCTCCCAAGTGCTGGGATTACAGGCATGTACCACCACACCTGGCTTCGTAACTGACAAGATTAGACTAACCTGGGACAAATTCCAAGTCTATGTTTTATTGGGCAATACTGAATAAAAATGATCATATAGTTCCTCTGTACTGAAAGATGATTTTAGATTCTTACTCTATTATTCTATCATGTTAAATCATGGCACATAAATTCTGATAGATTTGTCTTAGTGGGTTAGTCTCCAAATCACAGGAACTAAAGTTAAAGATAAAAAGCAAAATATTTACTTTAACACTAAATGCTCATAAACAAAATTAATGTTTATCCCTTCTAGTACCTAATGAAAGCAAGGTGTATAAAAGCAGCTTTGTTACTAAATCACTTGTTTATATCTAAACATTTTTTGATTCTTAAAACTACATTTTCCAGGTGTCCTGTGCCGGCCCCACCCACAAGGCACCATGAGAAGGCTATTGACGCTGGGCATGGTGGCACATGCCTGTAATCCCAGCTCTTGGGAGGATGAACACAGGCAGATCTATATGAGAGTCTGATGTGTGTACTGAGACCCTGAAGACCCTGTACTAAATACAAAAAAAAAAAAAGAAAGAAAGAAATCCACCTACATTTGCATGTATTGGCTTTTGTTGTGATGGTCTGGTTTTCTTTGGAGTATGGGGATTGTGACCTATCCATTAAGGAATCACACAAAGAGCTTCCAGCTGGCTAGCCTAACGGAGTAGGCAAATTTATCCACCTCCTAAACTTTTAACAAATTTAAACTCTAAAAACATTTTTTCATTCTGTAAAACATTTATTTTTAATAGTTGGCATTTTACAGTTAAAAGTTGGAAAAATATTTGTTAAATATTACTAACATAAATGAATACAAATTAGATAGGGTGCTAGAAATACCTTGCAATATTATATAGATTTTAAAAAAATAAAATTACTTTTCTTTTTTTTTTTTCTTTTTTTGGTACTGGTAATGTAACTAAGGGCCTCACACTTGACAGGCAAGTGCTGTTCTGCTGAGCTACATCCCAGGCCTAAAATTAAAATACTACAGATTGGACTCGTAGATCCTCCTGTTTCCAGCCTCCCTAGCACTGGTATTACAGGCTTGCGCCACCACGCTCAGCCCCTGGGGCAGGCCTGATAGCAGGCGGGGGATCAAACCCCTGACCAGTGCCTGCCTAAGCAGGTGCTTTAGTTTGCTGAGCTGTCTGGCTGGCCCTTTAACACAAACTTTTTAAGTAACATTTTTTCTTGACATGTATAAAACAAGCTGGGCATGGTGGCACACACCTGTAATACCAGCACTTGAGAGGCTGAGGCAAGAGGATTTATGTGAGTTCAAGACCAGCCTGGGCTACAAAAGTAAGCTCAAGGACGGCCTGAACTGCATAATGAGACTCTTTCAAAAAGACAAAAAAAAAAAAACCGAACAAAAAAAACATAAAACAGAAACCAGGAAAAGAAAAGATTTCTTTCAATGATCCACCACACAAATTCTAATTCTTAATTTACAAAGTCAAATAATATTAATGTGTTGTTCTATTAATATCCTGTATTTATTAAACACTTATTATATTATTCAAATAACTCTCTTTTAAATTATGAAAGTACACATACTTATGAAACATTTATTTAATTGTCCCTCAACAAGAGATTAAAAACAAAGAAAAAGTATAAATCAAAGATAATCGCATTCTGATAGGTTTGACCCTCTCTGCTCTTCTTAGACACCGCGGAAACGAAACTACATCAGGCTCCGCCCCTTGAGATGTAGCAGGAGCCAATCAGTACACGGCCCGGGTTGGGCGCGTGCCTGGTGTGATGGCTGCCTGCAGGTGCTGTTGCTCCTGTCTCCGACTCCGGCCGCTGGGTGATGGTCCCCTTCGTCTACCAGGGCGGAATCTGGCACTCACTTATTTACAAGCGCGAGCGCTATGGAGGAACACGAGGTACGGAGCCGTATCTGTGGATTTAGGCAACAGGTAAGGAACGGCGTACATTCCTTGTTTTTTTTCACAGGGTGTCCTTTCTGGCCAGCAAAAGTACTTTAATCTCCCAGGTTAGAAATCCCAACGCCTTCATTTCTCAGGTAGCCTTAATTCTTTATCCAAACCTAAATCCCTTTCCGGGCGTAGAATCAGCATTCTCGCATCCTCTCCCTGCGCTGTGGAGTGCCCTTTGCTTCTTAACCTACTACCGTTTACTGTAGTCCAGGCGCCCTTTATCTGAGCTCATCTATCCACCCGGCATCTGTTCCCTTTACTTTCAGAGACCCATGTAGTTTATTGTAAAGTGGGAAACATTCGGTCTCCAGATAACAAGTTAACAATATGCCTGTGTCATCCAATCTAGTCGATTGCCTAAAGAAGTGTGGCCCGTGCGTGTAACCCTGGGTAGAAAGAGGGAAGAGTCATTTTGTTGAACACGAATTTTGTAAAGTGCGTGCAATCTTTTTGTACTTATACGACAAGGTATTATTACTAATCTTGCTTCTTGGTGAAAAACAACCTAGGCTCGAAATGGCCTAGGTAACAGTCAGAATCAGCAAAACTAGTTCTACAAAACTAGGTAGATTATGAACTCGTATTTCTCATTTACAAAGTGGATACTTTGCCCAGCGATACTTTTTCACTTAAAAAAATACTTTTTAAAAACTTATATTTAAGTTTCTGTTAGAAATAAACTGGGAGTTCTATTGATGACCTAACTCATTTTGTTTGAATTTTTATTTTTAAACAGAAAATTAGAAATATCTTCTGGAAAACTGGCCAGATTTGCAGATGGCTCTGCTGTAATACAGGTAAAAAGTCTAGATTCCTAAAATTTCAATTTAAATGATTATGGAGTCTGATATTGGGTGATATTGGAAATGAATTCAGATACTACTAAGATCACATTTAGTGTTAGAACCATTCCAGAAATGAGAGTCAGAGCGCTAAGGTATAAGTCACTTTTAAGATTCCTTCTGAACTTGTGGTTTTGCTGTATTCTTCTAATAAAATCTGTTACACTTTTCTAGACAAAACGATTTCACTCTTCTCCTTAATAGTATAGTTGGGAAACTGCCTTAATATTTAGCCTAAATATCTTCGTCAGAAGTAGAAAATTTATTGGATATGGTTATCGGTGAGGCTTTTCTCCCTTTGAAAAACTGTGACTATTTTAATAATGATCATAATTATATTAAAAAGATCAGGATTGAACAGCTTGTGAATAGTTTTAATCACATGGAATAAGAGAATTTTTCCCTGGAGTTTAACTGGAGTGAAGATTAATTCAGTTGCTGATATTATGTTAATATGATTTCAGTTTAATTTGCCATTGTTGTTTATGTTTACTAAGTCAGGTGATACAGCAGTGATGGTCACAGTGGTCAGCAAAACCAAACCTTCACCTTCCCAGTTCATGCCTTTGGTGGTAAGTATTTGTTGGTTTATCTGAACTGCAATATAGCATAAAAGTAGAATGTGAAATGTTTTTGCTCAGTATCTAATGAATGCATAATATAAAATTTGTACAACAAAAGGTTTCTGTTGTTTGCTACTGGGTCATAAAAAGAACATAAACACATTGCTGCTATACCAGATCTGATGCTGGTAGCAAATATACTTTAGAATGCTTAGGTGTGAGTTGATGAGGTCAGTGGAAGTGCTTGAGTACTTGTGTTGAACACAATGAATCATTACCTTTGTGGGTTTCCCTTCGGTGTGAGTCCTGCAAGTGTACATTAAGGGAAGAATTCATTAAGTTTTTTATGGCTTTTTTTTTTTTTTTTTTTTTTGGTGGGACCAGGGTTCAAACTCAAGACCTTGCACTTGCCAGGCAAGGCACTTGTGCCACGGAGCTATCTCCCCAGCCCCTTTATGGCTTCTTTCTAACATGAAAAGGGGAATGCTGTTATCTAGAAAAGGCAATGTTTGACTTGACTAATGTAAACTACTATAGGAAATACTAAGGCCAGGAAGTCATTTGATTGCTAAGTGGAATATTTTTTTAATCAGTTAGTTGAAACATTTCTGTGACAGCTCCATTCCCTGAGAGATACAAAAGTCTGAAAGTAAACAAGAGCCTAGAATGTTTTAGCAACCTAAGGAAAATTAGTGTTTATGTGGTAGTTAGGAGTGCATAATTTCTTACTAAAAAAAAAAAAGCAATATAAACTTCATATTTTCATTGTAATTTCAGGTTGACTATAGACAGAAGGCTGCTGCAGCTGGTAGAATTCCCACAAACTACCTTCGGAGAGAAGTTGGTTCATCTGATAAAGAAATTCTTACAAGTCGAATAATTGGTAAGATATTAAATAGAGGCATCAACCCCTTGGGTCCGCCTATACTAACATATCTTCCTTTTTGTCTGTGCTCTACAATAATGCTTAAATTTTCCTTCATTGCTTAAATTCTGCTGGAGATTATTTACTCTGTTTCCTCTCTTAAATGTGGTTGCCATGGAAGAAAACACTCATTATACTCCACAGAATAGGTATTCAATAAGTATTTGTTGAATGAATGAATATGAAGTATACGCATTCTTATGCTGTGCCTCATAGCTATCGAATCTATCCCTACCATTTTTCATTTTTATATGAAGCTTAGTAATTCCTAAAACAATGCCTTTATCAACTACTGAACTATATAATCTTCCAAATCTTTGATATTCATAAATATTTGGGATTATTGGCAACATTATAGATCTTATAACTAGAAATTGCCAGTTTGTATATGTTTATATGTTCATCAGACAAAGTCCAAGGAGGCTGGGGATATAACTCAGCAGCACAGTGCCTGCCTGGCAAGCACAAGGTCCTGAGTTCAATTCCTGGCATAAAAAACAAACAACAACAACAAAAAAAAAACACAGACACAATCCAAAGAAACATTTTCTTTTGGTCTGCTATAGTCTTAAGTTTATTCTCTATTTTGTTCTTAGGTCATGACCTATATGAATTGAATCACTTATATTTAACTATGGTCTTAGCAAATCAGTCTAAGAGGTTTTGTATTTTTACATTAAATACTTAACTGTGTAGGTTTAAATGTGTTAAACTTTAAACCATCTTTGTCAGTCCTGTTAATATCTTTTTGTTTTGTTTTGTTTTCTTTTGGTAGATAGATCAATCAGACCTCTCTTTCCAGCAGGCTACTTCTATGATACACAGGTGAGTTTTTCTTGAGGTTTATTTCTAGCTAGTCAAATATTCTTTAATTTCTATAATTCTTTCTAAACAAAACAAAGAATTTTGATGTTGTAGCTCTATCAATGACTTAATACTAAAAATGTCAGGGTTTTTTTTTTTTTTTTTTTTTTTTCCGTATTATGACTGGTTCAGCCTTCCCTGGCAGTGGGGCTGGTGCAGCATGTGGTGCTGGGGATCGAACTGCAGTCCCTGCAGTTGCCTAAGCTTTCCTAAGCAGGCACTTTAGACCGCTGAACCATCTAACCCGCTCAAAAAAATATCAGTTTTAAAAAGCCAACTTTTTCTTATGTCCATTTGAGCTGACATCTTGGTTATAAGCAGCAGTTAGTAAACCAGGAGTGTCAGGAAGCATTCTGGGCAGATGGAAAGGGAACCAAGAAAGCCTTCAGGCAGGAATGGAATAGATGTGTGGAGAACATCAGTGTGAGGAGGGTCAAATGATGTGGCTGAACATGGAGGTCATATTAGTGCCAGACTAAGATCATTGATGCGTTTTGTATTTGCCTGTCTTTATATCAGATCCTCCTCTGAACCGCTAATATATTTTAATACTTCATGAATATTATTTTCTTCCAGCATAATTGCTTATGCTTTAAATACACTTAAGTAATCAAATTATTTATAGGCAATTATTGAAAATGTGACATAGGAACATCATTACAGCTTTATCTTTGCTTATAAGCCAAAAATAGAAATATGTACATTTCTGTTACATACACATTTACTGAGTGCTTATGACATGCCAATACTGTTGTGGCAAGTGCTTCATGTACAGTATGCCTGTAATTTTCACAGGAACCCATTAGGAAGATGCTGTTTCTCTTGAGGAAACTGGAGTGGTAGTGCATGCCTTAATCCCAGCACTTGAGAGGCTGAGGCAGGAGGATCACTGACTTTGAGGCCAGCCGGGGCTACATAGTGAGTTCAAGGCCAGCCTGAACTGCATAGCAAGACCCTGTCTCAAGAAAAGATGAAACTTTCAAAATTTAATTTCAGTAATTTGCCTCAAGACAATAATTTAGTTAAATGATAACCAAAATTTAGGGAATTGGCTTCATTGCCTGTGCTTTTAGCCGTATGGTACTCCTAGAATTTAGACTAAATTACTAATCTAAATAACAATCCTCTGAAATCAAGTAGTTTTGTTTAAGTTCTTCTTAAATTTTTTCCTTGTACCAGGTCCTTTGTAATCTGTTAGCAGTAGATGGAATTAATGAACCTGATGTTCTAGCAATTAATGGTGGTAAGTATAAAAACAGAAATGAAACTTACCACTGTTGATTTTTTAAAACAATGAAATATTTTAATTTCACTTCTTGTTTTCTCTTTAAGCATCAGTAGCCCTCTCATTATCAGATATTCCTTGGAATGGACCTGTTGGTAAGTTAAGATTTAAAAAAAAAACAATACTATTTATGTTTGTTCTTTACAACAAATAGTATTGAGCATCAATAAATAGTATTGAGGGGCCAGGGAGATAGCTCAGTAGACAGAGCACTTGCCTGGCAAGTGCAAGGTCCTGAGTTCAATCCCCAGTACCACACACGCACACAAAATAAATAAAAAATAAAAATAAGCAGTAAGCCAGGTGTGGTGGCACATGCCTGTAATCCCAGCACTTGGGAGGCTGAGGGAGGAGGATCGATGTGAGTTCAAGACCAGCCTGGGTTATAAAAGTGAGCTCAAGGCCAGCCTGAACTGCATAGTGGGACCCTGTCTCAAAAAGACAAAAAAGAAATAAGTAAATAAATAAAAATAAAATAATAAATAAATAGTATTGAGCATGATATAGCAAAAGCATACGTTTATTAACTCTGGTCTATTAGCCCTTTAGTGTTAAACTTGGTGACATCCTGAGATTCTTGCAGGCCTTTCAGGCATGTTCATCCTTGCCTTGGGCTTTGCTATCAATAGCAGCACATTATGGTGCTAGAGTTTTTATGTCTGAGGATATTTGGACTTCTTAATTGCCTCTTTCACTTAGGACTTTCTTTGCACTGGGAAATTATCAGAGTACCTACTCTTTCTTTACTATTTCAATATAGAACAAATATGTTTGTAATTTTCTAGATGTTACTGATGCAACATGTATAGCAGCATTTTTAGATTGTAATCATATAACATAAAAAGATTCATCAAGCAAATAATTTTTGAGTGTCCTACAGACTACTTCCTCAGCTAAGCAGTGAATGAACAAAGGAATACTAGTCCCTAGCAATACAAAGGTAAAAGAGGCATTTCTTATTTTCAGCATAGAAAAAGACAAATATTTACTAATAGTATCATTATAAAAGCATAGCCAAAATATAAAAACCTAATAGAAAAGGTCAGGTTTGGTTTTATGGATTAAATATGTTAAAGAGGGCTTCTCCAAGTAGTCAGTGTATAATTTGACTACATTTGGATAAGTCACAGCAGTCCACTGAGTTCAGAAGGCAGGGTGGGATGATGGGATGTCATGTGGGCCTTTCTTTCTTTATTTATTTTTGTCTTCTTGAGACAAGTCTCGCTATGCAGTTCAGGCTGGCCTTGAGCTCACTTTTGTAGCCCATTGTGGTCTCCAACTTGCACTGATCCTCCTGCCTCAGCCTCCCAAGTGCTGGGATTACAGGCATGAGCCACCATGCCCAGCTCCTGTGGGCCTTTAATATCATCAAGAAATGGCAATTTTATTCTGTAGTCACAATCAGCAAATAGGGGATTGAAGCCATTACTAGACGAATATGAAAAGTGAATATTTTAGTTAAATGATTGTAATGTTTAAATATATTTTTAGGGGCAGTACGAATAGGGATGATTGATGGAGAATGTGTCGTTAATCCAACAAGAAAAGAAATGTCTTCTAGTACTTTAAATTTAGTGGTTGCTGGGGCACCTAAAAGTCAGATTGGTAAGTAGTTTAAATATCACTTTTTTTTTTTTTTTTTTGCTGGACTGGGGTTTGAACTCATGACCTTGCACTTGCCAGGCAGGCACTTGTGCCACAGAGCTATCTCCCCAGCCCCTTAAATATCACATTTATCCTGGGCTCTACTTATGAGTCTGGCTACCAATCAAGTTTCTGTGGCACTCACAGGTGCACTTGGTTATTCTTACCTGTTGCTCTCCAGAGTGAAGAATGAGATGCTAGAAGCTGCATAAACTTCAGAGGGTAGCTTTGGCTAATTGGAGGGCACCTCAGAGTGACTCGGAGTAAGGAAACTGGCTTCTGGAATTACCAGCCTCTATTTATTGACTTCCACATCACTATTTTCATGAAGATACTCAGCTAGGGCTCTGCTTTCATAAAATACACCAAGTACTGTATGCAGTTTGACTCCCCCACCCTTTTTTAAATGTGTTAGTGTCTTAGTTTCTTCATTGCTGAGACAAAATACCTGACACCCTAAGTTAAAGAGGAAAAGGTGTATTTAGCTGGCTGCAAGATAGGGTGGCTTGAAAAAAATTGTCCTAGAGGAGGAAAAGTTAGCAGAAGACAAAAGAAGGAAGCCAGGGAAGGAAGAAAAAAAGAGAGGCCTTTTTTTGTCCCTTATATATGTATGCAGGTTATGCACCCTGGGGTAGGTATAGTACCCATACCCGTAATCCCAGCACTGGACCATGAATCAGTCATGAATTCTAATTTTAGCCACTTGTGAAAAGCCTGCCTCCCCTGATGACTATATGAGGCTTTGGGGGGACATCCTAGACACAAATCGTGACAGTATTGGGCACTTGTCAAATAACATCATTGTGGACTTTCTAGGATACAAAAAATACTTGTTACTATTATTAAAATATTTACTAAAATCTTTTAAATATAACTTTAAGGTAAGAATAATTCCTCTGTGCTATGAACTGTTAGATTACTTCAGTAGAATATTTAGATGCTTGTTTTCAACTGGTATATTTAGTATCACTTATCATTCTGTGTGTGGTAGGATGTAATACAGGAAAAAGTAAACTAGTACATGTTTTTAAAAGAGATTTTGTATCTAGAATTCATAGCATCAACCAGTCTGAAAAATCTTTCATCTGTAATTACCAACAGTGGTTGGTGGTTTAAAATAAATTGATTACCTTTGAATTATTCAGTTATCTAGGAACAGTTTGCAACAAAGTAAAGTGTCTGAACAGGTGATTTACTGGGTATTTGAGATGTGGCTATAGTAACTAGGAACTAATTTTTTCTTTCCCTTTGTTTTGTCCTTATTTTTCTTTTCTCTTTTTATTACTAAATTTTTATTTTATTTTATTTGAATACAAATACCCATTTGTGGCTAGGCGTTTCATGTTGGATAACACAGGACTATAGACTTGGAACTGTCAGGAATTTTAAGGCACTTTTTTAAAATCTTTCATTTATATGTTTGGTACAGGGTCTGGCTAAGCAGCTCGGACTCATAGTGATCTTCCTGTGTCAGTCTCCCCAGTGCTGGGATTACAGGAATGCACCACCATACCTGGTTTCAGTGGCCAGCTGGGCACAGGACCAGACTGGCATGCAGTACAGGGTATCAAACCTGGTTCCTTACACTTGTCAGGCAGGCGCTTAGACTGCCAAGCTACCTCCCTGGCCCTTAAGGCATAGTTTAAAAAGATTTCTGAAAATTCAGTGCCTGTCAGCCAGTGGTGTTATGTATTTGTTTTTGTTTCTTTTTTTTAGTGTATTTGGTTGTTATAGGGTCTCACTACGCAGTTGAGACTCACAGTGATCTTCCTGCTTCCAGCCTTCCCAGCGCTGGGATTAGGGGCGTGTGCCACTAATCCGACTGTGTGCAGCTCAGCCTGCCCACGGGTGAGGTTGTTGAGGCCATCAAACCCTGAACTGCTTAAGCTTGCCTAAGCAGGCACTTTAGTCTGCTGAGCTATTTCGCCAGCCCCCTGTTTTTGTTTCAACCAGCATAATGCAGAAAACTAAAGAGAAGTATCATTTTTGTTTACCATGTTCTTTTTCTTCCTGACAGCACATAATTTCTTAAAAATGATTCCTGTGTTTAGAGAACCGTTTTTAGCCATTTTCTTAGGGTAGGTCTGCTGCTAGTCATGACTCCCTTAGTTCTTCTTAGAAAGTCATCGTCGTCATCGTCGTTTGTCTCCCATCCTGCTTTTCAGTGTTGGGGATTGAACCCAGGGCCTTGGCACTAAGCTAGCTTCCCAGCCTTTTGTTTATTTTATTTTATTTTTTTTTAATTTTAAGACAGGGTGTCACTAAGTGACCCAGACTGGGCCCAAATTTGCAATCCTCCTGTCTCACCTCCCAGAGTGCTGGGAGCGCGCACATGCGCCACCATACCTCAGAGGGATCATTTTTTTCTCTGGTAGACTTTTTTCCTTGTCTTTTTTTTTCAGAAATTCAATTGTGATGTCTTAGCCTAGCTTTCTTTGGGTTATCTGGTTTAGGGTTACTCAGCTTCTTGCATGTATACTTTTATGTCTGCCATATTTAGGGAATTTTTAGCCGTTCTTTTTCCAGTACTTTTTTAGCCTTGCCTTTCCTATTTATAGGACCACTTTTCATATGTTTGCTTCAAGTGGCTGATGAAATTCTTTTCATTGTATTTTTTTTAAACCTTATTTGTCTATTTGTCTTTTGGCCAGCTCAGCCTGTCCTGGGGGTGGAGCTGGCACAGCATGTGGTGGCAGAGATCAAACCATGGTCCCTGCAGTTGCCTACGCTTTCCTAGGCAGGCCCTTTAGACCGCTGAGCCATCTCACTGGCCCATGGCTGATGAAATTCTAACATAAAGTACATAGGAAGATTTTGTTTTTCATTCTGTATAATTCTTGGAAGCCTTAAAAGTGATGATTCAGATCATCATAAATCTTCATGGCAATATATTGTATGGTTAAATGTTTGAGGTATATTGGGACCTATGCAAATGTGTGGTCTTTGTACGAGTTAAAAGATACCAAAAGTGATATACAAGTAGCCAGGAGGCTATTTAGCCTTCCAGAATGCAAAGTCAAAGGTACACAACACATTTTAATAAGATAACATCATAAAAGCCCAACTTTGAAACTTCTCTGTTCTACATAGAAGCTTTACTGTTATAAAACCATAAAAGCAACCTTTTATGAGTGGTCGCTCAAACCTTTGGGTTGGTCCACTTTAAACAGTTTACTACAGTGGTTTCCCCACCTGTGCAAGAACTGGACAATTTGATTAGTGAAAACTAAAGTAGGAAGTGACATTAAATAATGATTAAACAAGAAACCTTAACCAGATGTGGTGACCCACACCTGTAATGCCAACACTCAGGAGGCTGAGGCAAGAGAATTGCCACAAGCCCAAGGCCAGCTTCAGCTACATAGTGAGTTCTAGGTCAGCCTGAACTACGTAGTGAAATCCCGTCTCAAAAGGAAAACACACACACACACACACACACACACACACACAGAGGAAAGCTTCATTGGATACCTAATATGGTACATATTTAAATTTTCATTTAAAACGTATTAAAATTAAGTGCAATTGTAAACTTCAAAAGACTAAATTTTAGATTATATAATTTATTTCTAAGGTATTATTTTAAAATATAATTTTAAAATTTTCTGTTTCATATGTGAAATCGCTCATTAAATTAAGGAGAATGTAGATTAAAATAATGTTTATTTATTACTACTAATGTTTTGGAAGTATGTTTAATCTAAAGAAAGATATTGCAAAAAGTGGCTATATCATACGAATTAAAAATGATAGATATGATTTGTTGTGTCATAGTATTGGTTAAAAAAAAGGCCCAGTGGCAATAATTGTCTTCTTTCTCCCCTATATGCACAGTCATGTTGGAAGCTTCTGCAGAAAACATTTTACAGCAGGACTTTTGCCATGCTATCAAAGTGGGAGTAAAATATACCCAACAAATAATTCAAGGCATCCAGCAGTTGGTCAGAGAAATTGGTGTAACCAAGAGGACACCTCAGAAGATATTTACCCCTCCACCAGACATTGTGAAACATGCTCATAAGTAAGAACATCTGTATAAAACAACATAAGAAATTGTCACCAGATTTGTGAACAGGGAGGGGAAGAGTGTTTGAAAAGAGAGTGTGGGAATGGGAAGGAAAGGAGAGGAATTGAGATGTACAATGAGCAAATGTAAATTCCCTATAATGAATATGGCCATTATGTATACCTAAACTGTACCAATAAACTTAAAAATAAGTAAATTTACTTCCCCTAGGGAGTAAAGTTTCTTCCCGGGAAGAAACTTCCATGGATGCAAGGACCATGCATTACTTCATAAATGGTACTTTTAAGTATTAAAAGTCATTGCCGTGAATATTGTTGAATGGCTAAAATAGTGAACTCATGCCCATCTTCCAGGCCATGTTCAAGCCTCAGAGGAAGAGCCATTTGCTGGTCACAGTTCAAGTAACTTCTGTATTTCATGTGTCCAGAAATAACTAGAAAGGACAAGATATTTTTCTATCTATGGGCAATACTGACTTTTCAAGAAAAAATCGATTATTGTTACCCCCACGTGCCCAGTGCCTCATTGGCAGGCACTCAGTAAATAGGAGTGAATCTAAAGGAATTAATTAATCATTAAACACAAGAAGAAGATGCAATACTGTGTGTCTGTGATTTGCCTTGAGGGACAAATTTTAGTTCTGTATCGTAAGTGGTAAATAGATTAACAGTGACCAACAGCAGTATATATATTTTAAAATTCTTTTTTATGAAGTGCTTATTAAATTTGTGACAGTATCAATGCTTTTGATTTATAATAGAAACTCGTGTTTTAACTATTATTACACTAACATCTATTTTGTACTTCAAATAGACTTGCCATGGAGAAACTTTATGCAGTTTTTACAGATTATGAACATGATAAAGTAGGTATACCTCAAGTTTACCTTATATAATTGTTATTGGCATACTTTTTTGTCATAACTCACATAATTTTGTTTATGAACTTTGGTCCTGTTTTTATTAAAATCTCTTAACCAAAAAGCTGAGTTGAAAGCT
>PVKN010023379.1:0-14817 GCA_004027915.1 Capromys pilorides | reverse complement strand
ATGCTGATATGTGCATTGCTTAGTTTTGGTTAAAGTCTGTCTAATAGCCCATTGTAGCAACATCTCTTTAGAATGATAATAACTAGTCACATTTTCTAACTTAGAAGTGATGATAAAAACAGCTATTACCTACTATTGATTAAGGCAGTAAAAATTTTGAAGACTGGTAGTATATTTCAAAATCTAAAAGAAATGTTTGTACTTCATATTATATTGTTTTTTCATTATGTATCATTTTTAATCTTTTTATTAGTTTTGTCCCCTTTACAGTAAGAAAAAATGCATTTTATAAATTTTAGGGTAAAAAAATATGGGCTCAAAAGTATTAGATTTTCTGTGCAGTAACTTTCTATTTTTGCCTCTCTCTGATTTCTAATGACAAAGCTTGTTTTCAAACTAAACAAATTCATGCTGTTCTTTGTTACCAGTAAACATTTAAGGAAAGATGGTAAAGAAAAAAATTTACATGATCTTGGGGAAAAAAAGACGAAAAGGTATTATTCAAACATGCTACTTTCCTAGGTAAAAATAAGAAAATACAAAAGAAAATACTTTGAGACATTTTCTCAAAACAGCAGTGGGTTGCTATTATTTTGTAATTGATTCACATGATGTAATTTACATGAGGGATAAGTAGATAGATACACACATAGATAGCTGGATAGATAGACAGATAGACATAAACACATATATACATACACGTACATACGCATATACATATATGTATATAGTGGGAGGACATACTACTGTGTGTGGCCTCCTGCAGGGTACACTTTCTACTTCGCCTGTTAATTAACATTACCTACAGTGGCTGTCAAACAAATGCATTTCCACAGGGAATTTGTCATCTGTTTCTGTTAATGTTTTGCTTGCTGCTTTTACTGGCTGGGCAGCCATGCTAGACATTGACATCCAGTTATTTTTTTTTTATGACAACTGAAAACAAAATACTTGTAGGCTTTCAGTTCTCATCCATCACTGTATTATCATGAACCACTGTGGCCACGGACCTCATCTAATTCATTTCTCAGCCTTCAGGCAAGATTTTGTTAAAAAAAAAAAAAAAGCAGTCCAAGTTTTATCAAATATTTAATCTGCTTCAAAAGCCCCAAGGAAAGACTACTAAGATATTTGGCATTCCCTTGAATGCCATATGGCAACCTAGTTGTTCTCATTATTGTAAGATAGTAAGTAAATATTTATTATATGCTTTTAGTTGGTGGGAATAGAAATCACAAATCATGTCTATAAAAAGCTAATGAGCACATTTTTATAAATAATTAGGCTATACAGGACTGAAAGTAAAGTCATATGACAGCTTCAGAAAGATAACTACGTTTCCTGAGAAATAATTACAAGCAAAAGTGACTAAATACGGGTTACCACTAGTAAACATCAAACAAGTATTTTTTAAACATAATTAAGAAAATAAAGCACAATTAAATTGAGTTTTTTTGTTTTGTTTTTCTGTTTAGGGTGTCACTATGCAGCTCAAACTCATAATGATCCTCCTGTTTTCAGCCTTTCCAGTGCAGGGATTATAGGCATGTGCCACCACGCCTGGACTCAGTAGCTGGCTCAGCATGCTCAGGCGCTGGACTGGCATGGCATGTGGTGCCAAGGATCGAACCTTGGCCCCTGCACTTGCCTAACCAGGTGCTTAGTCTGCTGAGCTATCTTACTGGTTCTTGAGTTTTCTAATGGAATGGATTAAATGTAATCAAACTCCATTTTAATCTTTAAAATTAAAAGTAAGACCAGTAGCCTAATATGTTTTTTAATAAAACCTTATTCTTTCAAACACCTAAATGTTTTATTGTGCAAATATAGGAGTCATATTACCATTCAACAATACCTGTCAGAATTTCACAATTACACACCCTATTATGTGGTCAGAATGCCTGTAGTAGATTTCCTAGATGGTCTTAATTCTTCCACCATCGTTTTAGCGCCGTTCTCCATAACTATATAGTTTCCCTATATACTGGATGAGGTAAGTTTCTTCTCTTTTTGACTTTTAATTTGAACTTATGACTTGCTGGGCACTGGGAAGCTAACATTGAGCAAAACCATAAAAGCAATTTAAACTAAGTCCATTGGGAGTGTGACAATCTTCATAACAAAACAGTTTAGCTTCTGCCTCTTAGGCAAAGCCACTGAATAGGGTTTACATGGAGCCAATACGCAGGATATCTGAGTACCAGCTACAGAGAAGATCCATCAAAAACCAGATCTTTAAGTAGAGCTTGATATGCAGCTTTGTTTTTATGTTCACTGCAAATCTTCAAGTTCATGGGTAAGAATAAACCAATGTAAGTTTTGTTAATTTAACATAATTGCAACAAAGGACAATTGATACATTGCCTCACTATGATTTCTGTTTCTTACTTGAGAATGTATAGAATATTTAGGTCGTACAGTCTAAACATTTTTAATTACTAAACGATCTAAATAACTGAAATGTCACCTGATAATTCCAAAGTATCATTCCATGTGTTTCTTTAGAACAGAATTGTTAAATATGATTTATCAATAATAGAACAATGACAGACTGTAGACTTTGTGTTCTGAGTAAATTATTAGATAATTTATATTCATTTCTATATGAACAAAGTTCTGTAAGTCTGTATAGTCTGCATACTGTGTTCAAAGCTTACCTTTTTCTCTTACTAGTTACAAGCATTATTAATTTTCATTGACTTTTTAGACAATCACTATTGTAGTCACCACCATTTCAGTAACAGAGTTACATGCTATACTGAAATGATTATTCGCTATGTTTTTTTCTGCTTTTCTTTCTTTCTTTCTGTCTGTCTGTCTGTCTGTCTGTCTTCAGATTGGGGATCAAACTCAGGACCTTGTGCTTGCCAGGCAGCTGCTTAGGCCACTGAGCTAACTTTACAATCCAATTCATCAGTTTAAAAGAGAAAGAAAATATTTTACTTCAACGAGAGAACAGTTACACTGGGTTTTCCTTCTTACATATAAACATATGTGTAAGAATACTCAAGAAGATATAGAGGATAAAATAGAAAAATGGAGGAAATGTACCTTGGCTTCCTATTGCAGTTTGTCATTTACTTCAGAACAAGCTTCACAACCTGTCCAGTATGATAACATCAATTCACAGAATGCAGAGAAAAGCCAAACTGAGAAAACAAGGCTCACAAGAAAAAATAAAAAAATCACTGACTTGTCACATCTTTGCAGAATCTGTTGGACACAGAGCAGCCAGAGGCTTCAGAAGGTCAACTATGAATTGTAATTTTTTGGTGAATTATAGTTTTCTCTAACTTTTCCAGTAAAATTAAGATCATGTGACCCTGGCATAATAACAGGAAAGAGAGACTTATTGGCTCACAGTTCCAAAGGCTGAAAATATCAAAACATGAGACTATTCTTTTCTGAAAGCCTGACTTCTCTCTCTCTCTCTCTCTCTCTCTCTCTCTCTCTCTCTCTCTCTCTCTCTCTCTCCTCCTCCTCCTCCTCCTCCTCCTCCTCCTTCTCCTCCTCCTTCTTCCTCTCTTTCTCTCTGTCTGTCTCTCTCCTCCTCCTTCTTCTTCCTCTCTCTCTCTTTGCCTTCTTCTCCTCCTCTTTGTATCTCTCTTTTTTTTCTCTCTCTCTCCTCCCCTCCTCTCTTGTATTTAGTATAGGGTATATAGAATGGACTCATAGTGATCCTCCTGTTTTCAGCCTCTCAAGTGCTGGGATTACATGCACACAACACCGCACCCAGTCTCAATCGCAGTCCCAGAATGCTCTAGGGATAGGGCTGGCACGGCATTCCAGGCATGCCAGCCTCTGTCCATGCAACTGCCTAGCCAGGCACTTTAATCCAGTGAGCTATCTGGCCCGCCCTTAAATTCACTTTTCTAGCAAACTCAATTTTGAGTAACGAAGCCCATTCCTAAGGGCATTAATCAAATAGCGAAGGTCGAACCCACACCTCCTAATCACTTGTTAAAGGTTCTGCTGTAGATGCTGCTGCATTGGGAACTAAGCCACCAACATAAAAACTGCTGGGTTCTATTCAAATGATAGCAAGTTTTATAAGTAAATTGAGTGAACAGAGATTTTCAAAATTGTGTCAATTTTTACTCTAGATTTTTTAAAAAAATCTTATAGAGTATGCTCTTTTTTATGTATTTTACATGGGATCTCACTATACAGATCAGACTCATAGCTATCCTCCTGTTTTCAGCCTCCCCAGTGCTATGATTACAAGAGTGCCAAGGATCAAACCCTGGTCCCTGTGCTTGTCAAAGCAGGAGCTTAGTCCACTGAGCTATCTAACTGGCCCCCGTGTGCTCTGTTTTGAAAGCCTATTCATTGTTTGGCTGCAACTATCAAAACCCAATTCCTTTCTCAGTTTTCTTATAAATAAATAAATAAATAAATAAACAAAACAATTTTAAAAAATTGATGTTTCAAGACTGCTATATAAACAGCTCAAAATTCATATGAGACCAGAGAAGCAAACAGACAGTAAATAGAATCTTAAGAAAGAAAGAGCAGTAGGCAGTGCACTTCCCAAACTCAAAATATACATCAAAGTAAGAGCAAGTGAAACCATATTGTACTAGCATATGCACACACAAAAAGACAAATGAAACAGAATAAAAGCCTAGACTTAAATGAGAAGGACATAAAGAAGGTACAATGGAGAAAGGAGAGCACTAGCAATAATAGTGTCAGGGAAACTGCATCTCTATGCATAAAATAATGAAACAGAATTTATATTACATTTTGTGCAGAAAAGTCCATTCAAAGTAGATTAAAATATAGGACTGGGGAGATAGCTCAGTAGAATAAGCACTTGCCTGGAAAGCACAAGGTCCTGAGTTCAATCCTTGGTACTGAAAAAAAAAACAAAATTGAGGTGGGGAGATAACTCAGTGGCACAAGTGCCTGCCTGGCAAGTTCAACATTCTGAGTTTTATCTCCAGTCACTCAAAAAGGAAAAAAAAGATTAAAATATAAATGGAAAATCCAAACTCATACGCAACTCTAAAATAATAAGAAACAAAATGACCATATAGTAGAAGACATTAGGATTTATATCCTAAAATTCAGGGGGCAATCTATGAAATCTGCAGTTTTCTGCAGAAAACAGAAAAAGTCAAAGTGTAATTACACAACTTAGAAAGCAATCCAATGTCATATTCATACTTGGTAATTTAACTGACTCCAAAAATATAAGACATTTCGCAGAAAACAGAAAACTGCATGCAAATGCATAAAGTATAATCAAAATAAAAGCTGTGAATTAAATAAATTTCCACCCAACAAGCTAAACTAAACCAAAACAAACAGTAGAAACAAGTGAACACATTAATCTATTATAGGTTAGATATATATGCCAACCCCAAATAAGTCAAAACAAAACAAAATATAGTCTCAAACAATTAAAATACATAAAAATTCTTAACTTCAACTGAGAAGATGAGAACAGTCATTCAGTAAAGATAGAAAATGAATCAAGAGAAAAAATATAGAATGAAATGTAAAGCCTTGAAGAAGCAATGAATATAGAAGTTGCCCAATGAAAATATATTCATAGGGCTGGCAAGATGGCTCAGCACTCTAAAGTGCCTGCTTAGGCAAGTTTAGGCAACCACAAGAACTGCGGTTCGATCCCTGACACTACATGCTGTGCCAGCTCCACCCCAGGGCAGGCTGAGCCAGCCATTATATGTGTGTGTATATATATATATATGGAAACTGAGTTTCCTTAAAGAAAATGAGGAAACAAGATTAATATCAAACACTGTTAGAAAATAGACTGTATTTAGACTATGTTATGATACTATTTAGACTATGTTTGTTCCATCAAAACCAACAAAGTTTGCCCCATTTTATCAGAAAGATCTTCATATCATGAAACTGTTTTCATTATGAAGCTTTGTGTCAGCCACTACTGAACTATTTTTTCTCAAGTATTGCTGTTGGTTGGATCTATGCTCCTCAAAACTATAACTAATTTGAAAGAATTGAAGAATTTAAATTATACAAGCACCCACAGGCAAGAGAAATTCATGCAACTTAAAGCAAAATAAAATGTTCTTATTTCACATTTGTATTCTTCAGAATCTAATTAGAGGTGTGCAAATAATACAGATTTCCAAGGATTGAGATTTTTTCTTTTTAAAGAGGAAAAATAAAAACAAAAACTAGAACAAGAACAAGCACAGAAACAAAACAGTAATAGACAATACAAATGGTACAAAATTTCAGAACAGGAATGGAATGTTAGTGATTATTATACTGCATGCTATTGTCAAATTTGTTGCTCAGAGTACCAAATATAGGTATGCAAGACTGATCTAACAATTAAACATTCACTTTTTCTTTCAATAAATCTCAATGTTTTTTCCTAGTCCTTTTTATTTATTTTTTATTTTATTTTAAAGAGAGTATAATGAGATTCTTAACTGCACCAACTGAACAGCTGACTTATACCAGTGATTTTCGGTTCTCTCTCAACTTAATCTGCCAGATTATGAAAGCTTCACATATTTTTGATAAATATATTTATAGCTATATATTTTTGATAAAAGAAAAGTCCCCACCTGAGCAAATCACTTCATTTGGTCATATTATTGAGGTTGCCTTTTATCTTTTGTTTTATGGAATGAGTATAATTACAATCAATACAATCGACTAATCTTTATCATATATTATGCCACCCATCAGTAAGCAGTTCTTATTTCACTTGTATAATAATGTCCTAACATGTGATATCTCCTTTTTATAAATAAAATAACAAAAATCAAATAGTTAAATGTTTGATCCCAGTTACCCAGCTTGAGGAATGGAGTCAGCCTCAGGCTGAGCCTGCTCACTTCTTGCCCTCCTAGCAGGCTGCACACTCCCTGTTGTGTCCACCTTCAGATGACATATCTGTCCTCCAGAAAGTGGATACCAAGCTACTTCTACACTGTCCTACTGGTGCATTTTCAAAAAAGACTATATTCCATAGAGTAAATATCAATGTTAGCTTATATGTACAGTCACTGACTTCAGTGAAGCTACTGGTTCCTCAGTTAAGATTTTTTATTTATTTATTTATTTATTTATTTATTTATTTATTTATTTATTTATTTTTAAAGAGTATACAAATCAGAATCAAAACAAAAAAATTACAAGTGATACAGATTTTCACTTAACAGATTGATACGTGTTCCACAGTATTTGTTGTAATACATAGTGTTATCTTCCAACCAGTCATTCATATTATCAGTTATATGCATGTAAGATCCACTGTTTAAAAGCATATATTCAAGTATGGTGTGAGACCTGTTTTCTTTACATGTATGGTGTCACACTTAATGTTTTTCACATTTACTTGTACTCTCATGATGCCTTGTATCATTGCAGTGCTCTCCAATTGTAGTTAGTTACTTCTATTGAAAATATAATAAACAACCTTAATGATGAGAAAATAGATTGAAAATAACATACTTTTAACAGAAAGAGTCTCGTGTTTTATTTATTTATTTTTTTTTCAGAACCAGGGATTGAACTCAGGCACTTGTGCTTGCCACGCAAGCGCTGATTCTACTGAGCTGTCTTCCCAGCCCCAAGAATCTAGTTTTGTATCTCTCTTCTTGGGCAAATTATCACAATGTCATTATATGTGATTTATCTAGTAAGTACAATATAGAAGACAAAGGGACTTTGCAACTTGGAAGAGACAGACACTCCCTATGGGCCAGACCTCAAGATAAAAGAGGAAACAAATGCAGCCACATACTTCCCTGGGAATGGGCATCAGTGATTAATATTCTAAATAGTTATCAGTCATCTTGAAGGAGCTCATATGAGTCACTAATCTAACCTCCAAAAGGAAGAGCCCCTTCTCTGGTATTCACACCCACTTGGTACATAACTCACTTTCTCATTTGATACTGGATTCAAATCAACTTTACCTGAGCAATGATGCTTGTAATCTCATTGGTGGTCCATAGTTTTGACCCACCTCATACCCACCTAAGTGAGTTCCCATGTTCTCTACCACCTTAGGTCCACCTCAGCACGGCATGGTTTTACTCTGTGAAAGTCCCTAGAAGAAGCAGTTTCTTGGGAACCACGCACTCAGGGGCCCCCATCTGTCCCTCTCTGGGACAGAAGCTTTCTTTCTTCCAATAAATATATTCTGCTCATAACCTCGGTTTGTTCCTAAAATTCATTCTTTAGTTTTAGAGAACATGAACTTATCCCAGGTACTTTTCAGGTCGAAAGTTTCATTTCCCCCCACCTATATTAGTATCACATAATACTAACTTAGAAAAAACATAAATAGCCCTACCTGACCCAGTATCCCTACCTGATCAGTACCTGACCCAGCTCTTATTTTTTTGTGCATCTTTTCTTCATTCCTGCTGCCATTTCTCCCTGGGAACACTGAAAGACCAGCAGAGTCCTACATTTGCTGCTAGCAGGACACTGGTCTGAGGTAAGTGAAACTTCCAGAGAGTATGGAACAAGAGAAGGAAATGTGTTGGTCAGAGTCAGTATTCAGTATAAGTGTGCTTTGATATCAGCACATCAAGTGTAAAGCATAGGGATTGAGGCTCATTAAGGCTACAAATAGGTTTACTAGGGCCAGAAATTGGCTCATTAGGGCCAGAGAGATAAATGAGCTTCAGCAGAGAAATAGGTTTGAGAGCATACAAAAGGGAAAAACCTAAATTAAGTTAAAAAATGGGGAAAACAGAGTCTCAAGAATCAGAGATATATGTATGTATAGCGGTTTTGGCATGCTTGACCCCAGTATTCACTATTCTGGATTGCAGTTAGATGGAGGTTCACAAACACAAAGGATTTAGCTTGCTGCTCTCCTTTAAAATCAAGTCCCAAGGCTGAGTGAGATAATGAAGGGGGAGCAATGGCACTTAGAAAGATAGAGCTTGAACTTTCTAACCTTATTTCATCAAATAAGGAAGGAGCAAGGGGGTGACAAAAGGGATTCATTCCTACCAGAGAAGTGTTTCCTCACAAATTTCATTTCTCAACACATAGGCAGCAATCTTGGTCTTTTCAGCTAAGAGAAATTTTGCTGAATCACAGATTGGAGCTTTCATCTCTCAAGGAGTAGAGCTGTCCTCCCTAACTCCCTTGCAATTAGCCCAGAAAGATGATAGATGGACAGGGGAGTCCATGGAGGGTTTTCAACATATCTACCTGGTTTCTGAACTTCAAATCCCTAATAATCTAGCACAAGTTATATGACTTCATGAAACTGTATCTTTTAAATATTAAATGAATAAAAATAAGAAATTGTTACTTATGGTCCTACTTGCTCCCTCTACCTTGAAGTTAGTAGAATCTGAGGACAACAAAGTATGATTCCTTTGGAAAGGAACTGTTAAGAATGTTTTAAGTCCAGGAGATTTTTTATGGTAGAAAAGAAATTTCTCTTTCTTTCTTTCTTTCTTTCTTTCTTTCTTTCTTTCTTTCTTTCATTCTAGAAGTATTAGTACAAATCTTTTTTTTTGGGAGGGGGTACAAATTTTCTTCTCATTGAACTAAGAGAAAGTAGCTATATATATAGTCTATTAGTCCACAATAGTGGATTATCAGCAGAACTGGCAAGGTAGGAAGCTGTTGTCTTGAACCTTTTCACAGCTCGGCATACTAATATGGCTTTTCTTTAAAGATTGCAGGGACCAGGCAGCTTGTAATGCTATTCACAATTTAGCCATTATAAGAGATATGCTAATGGAAAAGGTGCCTTTATTAGCACAAACAATCAACTTACCTTTGAATTGCAAAGTATATGCACAAACTAAGACAGCTGCCACTAGGGCCTCAAGGGAACTTCCTTCAAAGGGTGGAGCATCCCTCAATTTGGCTTCCATTCATCAGGGTTCAAATGAATCTTTTCAAGATTTTGCTTCAGGCTTATTGCAAGCTAGTGAGAGGATTATAAGTGACATAGAACTAGCAAATTAATAGTTCAACAATTGGCCTTCAAAAATGCGAATAAATGGTATAAAGAAGCTTTGAGAGTTCACAAAAAGCAGGATATACTTCTTGAGATGATTCAGATTTGTGCAGATATTGGCTCCTCATATGAATAGGGGCTGTCTTGGTAGCAGCTAAGACAGGCTGTTCACTCACAGATTGGAGGAGAGGGAGAAAACAAGGCTGCTCCTTTCCACTGTAGGAGTATGGGACATTTTACCCCAAACTCTTCTGCAACCCCTGTGAAGGCATCACAGTCACTCTCAATCTTATTGACAAGAGCTTCCAGTCTCCATTCAAAGTGGAGACAAAGGTGTTAGGTGTTTTGGTTTTGAAGAGAGGCAAAGAAAGAAGAAGCCTTTATTGTGGAAACAGAGATAACCATAGGAAAGTGACAGGGATCCTCTGACCTGAGACTAAAGGAGCTGGGGTTGTCTGAATATTTGCTAGGGGTGGAGTTTGAGAGCAGGCTCAGTGTCATGAAAAGCATCTGTTCCAGGCTCTCCTTGCTAGTGGGAAGGATAAGATGAAGGCCAAGGAGAAAGAGTTCTTTAGAAGATAAGCTGTTGTCTTTTGGGATTCAGCCATGTTGAATCTCTGCCATAATAATTTAGCAATTCCTACTTGGGCAGGATTCTATTAGAGGATACCATGGAAAAAATGAACATCGATCTAAACTGAAGTGGAAAGTCAATGGAAGATTGCCACATTCAGGCAATCTTCCTTTGGGGCCTTCTTCAGCCTCGTCTAACAGTGGAGGCACTTTTCCCATATCTTCCCCTGCCCTTCACTGCTGGCTCCATGCTTTTCTGACCTCTGCTGAGTGACAACTGACAGCAGAGACTGAGACTTCAGTTCTTCCTTCAGATTCCTACTAACTCCTGAAGTGGGGTCCGAAATTATTCCTGCTGGAGTCTTTGGACCTGTGCTTCAGAGTACAGTGGGATACCAGCTAGGCTGTACCATTCTCATTTTAAAAGGTCTCCAGGTTTTTCCTGGTGTCATCGATACTGATTATACAGGAGAAATAAAAGTCATTATTTAATCCATCCAAACCATTGCACAAATAACTCCAGACACTCAAGTTGCTCAATTGGTCATTTTTCCCTTGGCTAAAATTGGAAAAATTATAAATATGGGAAAGAAATCCATGAGTTTCAGATCTTCTGATACCTATTGCTTTCAACAGATTAAACAAAACCAAGGTGGAATTGACTATAGAAGGAAAATATTTAAAAGGCTATTAGACACAGGTACAGATATTTCATTTATTGTTTAGTATCATTGCCCGTTGTTATGATTTGTGTCTAGTTGTCCTCCCAAAGCCTCATGCAGTAATGAGGTGAGGACTTCTAGAGCTTGAAATTAACTCATGATCCAATGGGATTATGGGTGATCCAAGGATAAGATTATGAGTCTGAGTAGTGCTGGGATTATGGGTGTGGCCTGAGGTGGATAGTCTGAGGCAGAGCCTGAATGTAATATGAGAGAGACAAAGAGACAGACTCTCCCTCTTTTGCCCTTGTTGGTCTGTTGCCATTGTTGCTCTTTGGCCATCATGAACTAGTGCTCTCTGCCATGTGCCAGTATGCCTTGGAGCCAACCAAGTATGGACTGAAACCTCCAATAACTGTGAGTGAAATAAATCTTTCCTTTCTTCATTTTGAATGCCAGGTATTTGTCCCAGAAACAAGAGTAACTGAGACACTGATGAAGCATTGCCTCCTGATGTGGCCACTACAGATTGACAAGGGGTGGACAAGTTTTCTTATCTTTGTAGAAGTGCTAAGTTGCTAACTTAGAGAGGTGCAGCTGGGCATTCTGGATACCTCTCTCTATATGTCCTCCCCCATATACTGGTCAATCTATGGGGTCCTGATTATTATAGGATATGGGATCATTCCTGTCTGCCCGGTGACTCATCAGGTGTTGCAACAAGGTTTCCTTCCTGCTAGAAGGCTTGGTAAAAATAATTGAGGGAGAAAAGAACCTCTTCCAGTTGTTCCTAAAAGCAACTGTTTTTGCATATGTTAGTGGGTGATCATTGCATTTTCAGGAGGAGCGTTGATATTCTCTGCTCCCACAGATGACATCCAAAATAACTTGGATGTTTGATGACCCTGTCTGGTTTGATCAGTATCCCTTCACTCAGGAGAAGATACTAGCAGCTCATATACTGTTAATGAACAGATGATAATGGGGAACCCTGAATACTTCAATATCCCTTGGAATACCTCGATTTTTGTAATAAAAAGAAAAAATCAGGAAGATGGAGATTGCTATGGTCTCCTGTTTTCAGCCTTCCAAGTGCTGAGATTACAGGTACATGCCACCACGACCAATCTCAATTGCCATCTCAGCATGTCCCATTGACAGGGCTGGCATGGCACAAAATGTACTTTTAAGACAAAATAAAATACAAAATATTTTATTCTTATTAATTATATATAAAAGGCTTACTTCTAAATTATTCTGATGAGAGATCTCTGCTAATAGACAAACAATAAAATCTGACTAGTCTATAATAATAAATTTCAAAAAATTGTAGTAGAGCTACTACAGTTCAATTTGCTCAAGAATGAATTCCAGTGCACACTTATTGCTTAAAGATGTTTGTTTGTGTGTTCTTGGTACTTGTTTATGTGTTTGTATGTCATCTTGTAAACAGCTGTTTCTCTTTTAATTTGCACTTTGGGAAGTAGAGTTTAAAGCATGCTTTCTCCTAAATTGTCAGCTGGCCTAAGTGATATAAAAATTGTTTTACTCACAGGTGATCAATAAAATTAAGATGATTAGCAAAAATTTTTAGAATATGAAGAAATTATTGGACAGGACTCCAATTGGTGGATAGAGAGGTGGCCAACAAATGTTCATTAATAAGGATCTCCAAATCATCTCTACAGTCTCTTGCAAAACATTCCTAATAATTTAGTCATTGATTAAAAGACTAAGGTTTTCAAAAAATAAAATAAAATAAGTTTTCTCATCAAAAATGCTCTTGATATGAAACTAAATCGAGAAAGAAAGGTTTCACATGTGTATGGTAATTCATTATTGTTAATCTCATGGTTGATCATGAAATGTGTTCTCAATTCCAGATGTACAAGTCTTCCAAAATGTAAAACAGATATTGCCTAATGTAATAAAAATTTCTCTCAGATTCAGACCTCTGCCTTTAATAAAAACTTCCAATATATGTCCCATTAAGCAGTGAAAAATTAAGTAAAAACTTCTTAATTTATTGCAGAAAATATTTTTTAGAAGGGTTATGGTATGTCAAAATGAAAATTTAACTATGTCAGGATTGTCATCCTGCAAGTCGTATATAGTTTTGATTTCTAAATTTCTGTGTAAAAAGTATATAATTATTGTCATTTAACATTCTATAGTGATTTGAATATTAGAATATCCTTGGTTGTTAGAAAATAACAGTTTCATTTTATGTTTAAGTTATTTTAATATTTCTTTTTTTTTCCACCTCAGACCACCCTGAGGGTGGGGCTAGCAAGACTATGAGATGCCAGGCATTGAACTGTAGCTCCCAGCGGCTGCCTAAGTTTGCCTAAGCAGGTGTTTTAGACCACTGAGCTATCTTGTTGGCCCTAAGATGTTTTATATTCAGATTAGACACTAACATTAAGCTTATTGCCTCCGTTACAGGGTAATCACTGAAGTCTGGTGAACAAAGATTAGAGAGATAGATGGACTAAGAGGATACTCAACATTTTGGCTTTAGCACTCTAAGATCAGGACATAGGAGAACCTCTGCTGTCACATCCTGCAACTCAGTTAAATCCATATTTTCTGAACAAGAAGATTATGGGACCACAGAGGTAAGTGCCAAATGATATGTAGCATGCCTAAGGAGAGTCATCTGAAGAGAAAAAATTCTCTCAAGCTTTCACAGAAAGCAACTTGGTGAAGGAATGGCTGTGACTCATCTAGATGGTTCTCAATGACAGATCTAAGAGGTGCTGGATCCAATATAAATTCCAATATTCCCAAATGTTAATTTTTTATTTATGCATGCCTCACTTTAACTTGGTCTTAATCATCCAACTGAAAAGTGTAACCACAAGATGTCAAAAATAAAACAATAATAATATGCCAGCTGTAAAAGGTTCAAATCATTAACAACTTTTGACAATTACCAGCTCTACTGGTAACTCACTACTATTATGGACTATTGGACTTTATAAGGTTAAGTTGCTATAAACAGATACCAAAATTCTTTGGACTGGCATTAAGAATGAAAATGTCTTCTAAAGAATTCTACAAACATAGCTTCTTCATTTCAAGTGAACACCAACCATTCATACAAGAAAACAAAACCAGAGATATGTTGGGAACTGCTGAAGTTGAAAATTGGTCAAATGCATGAAAGAAGGACTAGGTCTCTTTGCCTGAAGCAGTCAAGCTACCTTAGACCTGTGAAAAGCATCCCAATTATTTTTTTAATTTTTTTTGTTTTTAATAGGAATTAACAATATGATAGTTTCAAAACATATTAGTAGTGCATTCACGATAATTGATACATTGAATATTATTCCATGCATATTATCGGACCACAGTGCAATGAAATTGGAAATAAATGGCCAAAGAAGCCATAAAAACTCCAGATATATATGGAAATTAAACAACACCCTTCTCAGCAACCAGTGGGTTACAGATGAAATTAAATAAGAAATTAAACAATATCTAGAATTTAATGAAAATACAAACACAACCTACCAGAATTTATGGGATGCAATGAAAACAGTTCTTAGAGGGCAACTTATAGCTTTGAACTCACACATTAAGAAAACAGAATGGGAACAAATAAATACTCTTATGCAGCACCTAAACCAGCTA
>PVKN010023378.1:0-14819 GCA_004027915.1 Capromys pilorides | reverse complement strand
ATGCGGGGAAGGGTAGGTTCAACTGCAGTTTCTAGAAAAGGACCTAGTCACAATATATAAAGGAAGCCCCCGCTCCTATTGATGGCGGGGGCCATAGAGATCACTGCTACAGAACCACAGGAAGCCTGGGCTGAGGAAGCATGCATGTTCTGGACTATCCCTCACTTTGGAGACTGGAATAGCCTGGCTTTAAACTCTGGTCCTGCTTGGAACTTTGCATGACCTACTTGTGCCCCTTTTCTGAGCTTTAGACAGCAAAGTAACCAACTCTCCATTCCCAACCCTGTCATCCACCCCCATCTACCATAGAAAACCCAAGAACAGAAGCCACCTGCCAGCTCTGAAGTGTTTTGGACCCTATCAATGTAAACCTCCCTGCCAAGCAACCTGCTCCCAAGCTGCACTGCTCAAGCGGAACACCTCACCCCAGGAGCTCAGGCATCTCGCCGCCCTTTCTCTGTGCCCATCAGATGCCCTCACTACTAGAAGTACTGTCTCTGTGAAGGCAGGTGCTACCCCCTCATGCCTAGCCCACAAATAACTTGTGAACTCTAGGAAGCATGGGAGAGCAAGCACTGGACAAAGCCTGCCTTAGAGGCTCCCCTCTGCTCCCCTCTGAACCCTGAGATTCTTATTCTTCTCAAAAAGGGCTGAGCAGGACCAACTCAAGGACTACACAGTCAGTCAAATTCCCAGGAGATGAAGCCAACAACCCAGGCTGCTGGAGTCCTAGGCCCCTTTGCTGGTTCAGGTGACTGCTCTAGCCTTAGCCTTTGGAGTCTGAGAGTGGGAAGAAAGGGGTTCACAGTGATCCCTCATATCCAGGGCTACAGTGATTCCTGGGCTTAGGTCCTGCCCTCCCACAGAACCAAAGGAAAGGCTGTTTTAGAAGCCACAGGGAGCATTCTTCTTACCTCCCGGCTTAGCGCTCCACCTCATGCCCACTACAAGCCCCGCATTAAGCCCAACTGTGTCATAAAATATTTTATTGGAAAAAGTCACCATCTTCACAAGAGGAGGGTAGGAGCCCCAGTGATATCAGGACCGATCTTGGACCACGCAGCCTGTTTATCCTGCTGGTGGCCTGCTCCGGCCGCTGGGTCCCCGGCCTGCGCGCGCGAGGAAGCGGATGTGTGCCTGGCTGCGTGGACCAGGAGGCCGCCGGAGGCGGGGGTGTGGGCGAGGAGCTGGGCATGCATGTACGTGGGGTGCTGCGCCGCGGAGCTCCGGGAAAGACCGTGGCTTCCGCCGTGCAGCTCGAGACTCTCCTAGATTAGGACCAAGTGCGCCTGCGTTTGGCTTCAGGGTCTGTGTCCTTCCCTGTTGGGCCCCTAGTTGTCCGCATTCAGAGTAATAATAAAATATTTAGAGGGCAACCGGCGTGGACGCAGAAGGATCGTCGCGCGGGCTCCCGCGGGCTCCCGCGGCCTCCCGCGGGCCGTGGCGCAGGGTCCTCGGCTGGCTTCGCATCCACTCCCGAGCTCAGTCCTCGCGGCTCGGGTCGCTAGGCTCGCCCGGCGCCTCGGCTGGCTTCTCCGCCTCCTTGGTGCGCTCCTGCTCCGTGAGTTGATCGCTGGAGGGGATGGAGTTCTTCTTGGGCCGCCCCTTGGGCTTGGTAGGGGATTCCAGGCCACCGCCCTGCAGCACCTGCGTGGAGGGCAACCAGTAGTACAGTGAGCCAGGAAGCTCAGGAGACTCCGTACCCGGCGCCCAGGCTGGACAGAAGGACACAACCCGTCCCTGAAGGCGGCTCCCGGCCCTTGAGAAATGGCAGGCATTTGCCTGAGCGCTTCGGCAGAAAGGAGGCCCCAAGATCCAACTAGGAGTTCAGGCTGCCTGAAACCCGGGAGAGTGCAGCGGGACAGGAAGAAATGCTGGGGAAGCCAAAGAGACAGAAAAAACCAAGAGGGGCCTCATGAGCCCTAGGTGCCAAGGGAACAGAGAGGGGTAGGCGGAGGAGGAGCGCGGAGCAGGCTTTTCTTGGAGAACTTGGGAAATGGCCCGGGAAACGACCCGGGAAACTGCGGGCGCAGGGAGCCACCGGGCACACTCACTATTTTCTTCCACTTCATCCTCCGATTCTGATACCAAGTCTTCACTTGCAACTGGCTCAAGCCAAGTGACTCAGCAAGATCTATTCTGGAAAGAGCAGAACGCACACTTAGCAGGCCAGCGACCACGGAGCCCCCTTTCTGCCTTCTCCCAGCCCAGTGTCGCCCGCTCTACCTGTCCGGTGTGGAGAGATACTTCTGCTTCTCAAAGCGTTTCTCCAGGCCCATCAGCTGCAGCTCGGTGAACACCGTGCGGCTCCGGCGTCCCTTCTTGGCCTTTGTGCCCGGCTCCCCCGGGCCCGCTGCCTCCAACTTCCCGCGTAGCTGCAGCTCCAGAGGCAGGTGCGCGGCACCCGCAGCTCCAGGCAGCCCAGGCCCTGTAGCCAACAGCGCCGAACCCAGACCCGAACAACCGAGCGGCGCCAGCGGGAACTTGAATACTGCTGCTTGCTCGGCCTTCAGCACCGCTGCGGAGATAGGAGGTAGGCAGTGGCGTGAGCAAAGTCTGAGACCTTCAGTCTCCGAAGTTCCCTGTACCACACGCAGCCAGGCCTTGGGGCCTGAGATCACCCAGTACCACCCTGCGCAAAACCTCCATGCCTGGTTACACGACTGTGGAGTTGAACAAGTTCTGCAACGTTCCCCCTCTACACTGTTTCCCTGGGAGTCTGGAAGGAAAGTCCTCCCTAGCCCTGTATGCTGCCCTGGCCTTCCCCAACCCCCGGTCTCCTCTAAGAGTTTGAGCTTCTATAGGAACAAGTTCGAAGCTCCAAGAATCCAGCAGTGTATTCCGTGGGAAAAAAAGAAAACTAAGAAGAAACGGCTTCGCGTTAGGAAGGTGAGTAACTGCCCCAGCCAAATCGGCATTGCTGCTTTTGGAGGTAAAAAGCAGGAGGCAGCAGCGTGAGTGCACATTTGCTACTCCGTGTTCCAAATGCAGCCCTTCATGGGGCTAAAAAGATGAGGCGTCCCAGAGAGTGGGGTCAGGGCTGCCCGGAAATTCCGAAGCACCATTCGAACATGAAAATTGTGCCTTTGTTTTCTCCATTCAGGTTCTTCCTAATGAGGTTGTTTCCATATTCTTTAGTCCTAAAACAATCTTTTGCCCGCTTCAAACGAATTATTAACAACAGAGCAGATGGAAATGAATGGCGGCCCTGACTCTGTGTTCTAGATGAACTGAGAGCAAGCTGGCCCTGCCACCATCGGCCCAGCCCAGGGAAGGTGGCATGTGGGACAGGGATGGCCAGCCCACGGCAAGAGGTGTCTTTCCCACTTGGACTTCTCAATCTGGGGTGCATCCTACTCCTGCTGTGGTTCTCGAGGGACAGACCAAGGACCAGGTAAAGGTGGGGAGGAGGGTGCACAAGGAATCCTTGGGGCAAAGGTAGGAGAGGCCCCTACTAGGAGAAAGAAGGTGCCTCCACGAGCCATGGGGAATAGAGGAGGAAAACAAGGGAACACAGCAAAGCAGAGAGGGCACAGCAGGACAGGGCAGACCCACAAAGAAAAAACGATCAGGCAGACGCCGGCCAGGTCTGAGCAAAAAAGAAAAGCTCCAGCTGAGGCCCAGTCAACCTGGAGGTAGAGAGGCCAGCAGCGGCACACAGCAGGCCTAGGTAAGGCAGGTCTGCCCCGCAGCCCCAGAGGAGGACCATCAGAGTGCACTAGGCTCAGAAAGGGTCTGGGAAGGCGTGGACCTTAGTCCGCACTCAGCATTCAGAGATTTGGGCCGCTTCTCCTCGGAAGGTCCCAGCTTCCTGGGCTTGGGGAATGAAGGCCACTGCTGATCAGCCTGGCTCGGGAAGCTCAGGCGCCCGCCATCCGATGTTCTGTAGCTCCCTAGTAAGAGGCCACTCACTGGTCTTGCGCTTATGGGGATGCTGACTGATTTCAGGCTTGGCACTCCAACCGGCAAAGGGGCCGCAGAACAGCCACGAAGCAGAGAGCGAACGCCTTCCCTGGCCTGGCCTGCGGGCAGGAGGCCTGGTTTATGCGTGGCCGACTGCCTTCGCCCTTTGCTTCCCGTTTCCAGCGCCTGAGACACGGCCCGGGCCTACGAGCTCAGGGGTCATCAAGGCTCGGCTTCGCGTCCACTGGAGGAAGAAGATGGGCTCCCGGCGCCCCCGCGGTGCGGCTTGTTCCCTCCCGCCCAGCTCGTCCCGAAGCCCCGCAGCGGCCACACGTACCCAGGTGGCTGTGGAAGGGCCGCGCTGCCAGCAGCGCCTGCACGCCAAACTTAAGCAGTTCGCCCGCGGCGGCGGCGGCCGCAGGCGCGGCACCCTTGGGCCCGGGCGGCTCCGTGAGGATCTCCTCGATCATGAAGCTGCGGTAGCGGTGCGGCCGGTGGTCGCCACAGCCCTCAGGAGGGCCGAAGCGCACGGCGCCGGGCTCTCCAGGCCGCTGCATCGCGACGCCCGCGGACGCACCCGCGGCTGGGCAGCGGCGGCGGCTCGGCTCGGGCGCGGGGCCCGCGCGGGGCTCTAGGCCGGCCCGCAGCTCCGCGAGGCGCGCGGGCGCCGGCTCATGCCCCCTCCCCCGCCAGCCTGCCGGGCGGAGGCGCAGGGCGCGGGCGGGGCGCGCGGGGCTCGGCCAGTCGAACCCGGGACTGCGCCCCCGCCCCGCGCCGCCGCGCCTCTAGCCCGGCCAGCCCCGCGTCACCGCCCCGCCCCGCCCGCCGCGCCCCGCCCTCCACCGCCGCCCCCAACTCCCCGGGCCAAGCCGGAGGGAGGCACCGAGGAGGGAGGCGCAGGCGAGGAGGAAGAGAGCGGCGTGAGTGGGGCCGGCCGACCGGGACCCGGGGAGAGCCAGCGGAGCGCGCGCCCTGGAAGGACAACTGAGGAGACAACTGAGAGCTGGGACAGGGGACCCGGAGATGCGGGGCGGCGGCCCCGAGAGGTGAGCGAGGTCCCCAGGGAGATGGCGAGGGCCACGCAGAGAAGAGCAGCGATGCGAGGGTGCCCGCTTGCCGCCCAGATGTGCGCAGGAAGACCGGGGAGGCGCGAGAGCCAGCGGGCCGTGACGTGCCGGAGGGCACAGAGGCGCGGGGAGAGAGAGGGGCAGACAGCGGGAGAGGCGAGCGCGGCAGGCAGCCGGCTCGGGAGAAGTCGGGAAAAGATGGGCGAAGGGCAGGCAGTTATGCCGCGGAGCGCCCACTCTTTAGGGGCAGGGATGCAACTCTCAGAAGCAGCCAGTCTCACCGCCTCTTGGCACCCCATCCTCAGTTTACCGCTGTCAGGCTCATTTCTCTCCGTGCCTCCCTGAGAGGACTAAGTTCTCCAGCCAGAATCTGATTGAATCGCAATACTAGCGGTAGGATGACAGTGTCCGCTTTCTCCTTGGCAACCTCAAGACGCTGTGGGCTGGGTTATGTTCTCCTAATTAGAGGGACAGCTTTCTCCAGCTTTGGAGCAGAGAAAAACTGTTACCTGTAGAGCAGGAGCCAGAGGACAAGGTGCTGGTGTGTAGAGTGGTGCGTATGTGTGTGTGTGTGTGTGTGTGTGTGTGTGTGTGTGTGTATGTGTGTGTGTGTGTGTGTGTTGGCTCCATCCCAGCCTTCTGGCCTCCTAGGTGACTGGGGAAATAAGAAGCCGCCTCTGCTCTAGATCTTCCTCTTCATCGTTAGGAGTGTGGAGCCCAAGCAGTGCGTGAACAATCCCAAAGCCAAACTCTCCGCTAAGTTTCTCTCTTGGGCACTGCCATGGCTGAGCGAGCAGGTGCCTCTTCCTGAGCTTCGGGCTCCGGACCTGCTGGAGGAGAGAGGACTCTTAGGTCCAGTGAGGTTGTGAGAACTGAGGGAGAAAGAGTTCTGTATCCATGGTCCCCATAGGATCTGGTTTAGAGGAACTCAGTTCAGGAGCACTCAGCAAAGAGAGTAGGGTGTATCTAAGAGTTTGGGGGCAGGGGAGGGCACTGACACCTCTCCTCTCCCTGCCCTCACATATGGGTCCTAGTTCCAGCCCTGTCACTACGGCCAGTCACCACCTGGCCTCTCAACTGAGTGTTCTCTGCTTTTGTGGTGAGCTCTTCTGGCCTCAGTCCCTACCTCTGGGAAATGGATTTGTCAAACTTATGGCCATGCCTCTCCTTCAAGTTGGTGCCCTTCCCCTAGTTCAGCTGCTGGTAGGGAGGAGTTGAGGCTGGCCCTAGGTCACTGACACCCAGCCAGACTCTGGGGAGACCAGGAAATGAGAAGATCCTTTGTTCCTGAGGTCTAGAGGGGGGGAACAAAGATGTCTTACCAGAAGCTGTGGTCAGAATCAGCCTGGAAGTGCCTCCGCTCCTCCCCAGCTATGACTGACTTTGTAAACCTTAATTTAAGGTCATCATGAGGAAGGTGGTCTGCAGTTGTTTCACATTTCAAAAGATGTTTAGCAGAGGCTTTTTGGAAGGGGTATTGTAGGAACCACTAAAAGCAATGGTGGCCTGCGCTTGCCTGACAAGTGCAAGGTCCTGAGTTCAATCCTCAGTACCAAAAAAAGAAAAAGCAGTGGTGACCTGCAGTACAGCCCTCTTAGAGATGGACAAACAAGGGGCCAGCCCATTTCTGTTCACCTAGTAGTGAGCCTGACTCCCACCAGGCAAACAGAAAAACTAGTGTCTTTGGCCCCATCCCCAGCCCAGACAGGCCTCCTCTCCACTCTGTGGTCATGCTCAGTACACTTCTGTCTAGAGGAGTCCCACTACTTCCAGCAAGAGGCACAGCTGGACCCAGGCCCCCCAGTGAAGTGGAACTGGGGTTCTGTGGTCCCCTGGGCAGATGGGCCGCAAACCCTTTCTCCTGATCTTCACCCTGCTGATCCCCGCAGAGCCTTCACCCACCTGCCCCCTCCTCTTCCTCTTCCACAACTTCCCAGGCAAGGCTTGGGGGTGATTTCTCAGGATGTTAGGTCCAGCCACCACCTCCCCCATTCTCTCACCTCTTATTTAGATCCTTGGATAGGAAACTTTTGTGTCCCATCCACTTGCACCCTAAGGGTCTCTCTTGCTAATACTGAGTCCTGAAGTCCTAGATCAGAGGACCCAAGGATCAATCTAGTTGTTGATCAGCTCCCACAAGCTGCATATACCACCAGTGTGTCTTCTAGCCTTGGTCATGTTGGGGAGAGGGGTAATTTTCAAGTTGGATGTCTCAGTAGAGATTCGGAGGAGTCAGGGCTAGTGCAATCCAGCCCCACTCCATTCCCCACGTGAACCCCCACCCCACCTTGGACGAGGGCCAGGGCTATTTCTTGAAGCCCCGGATATGGCCCGAGGCAGCTCTGCCCCTGAGAACGAAGCTGTTGGCGCTGGGCCCGGGGCGAGCCACTCCTCAGACCCCTCTAAAGATACCAGTCTCTTCGGGTCGGGCTCTAGTACACTCACTTCGTGGCAATCTCCCCTGAGCTGATCCTAAGCAAATGCGCAGTTAAACCCCTCTTCAGCGAAAAACGAAAACGAACTGTGGTGAGGACCTCTCTTCGCCGGAAGTGTCGCGGCATTTACAACGTTGTTGGCGAAAGCCGTTCAGAGAGACCAGGATTCCCCCTTGGAGTCGACGCGACAATCAAGGAAGGGAAATCCTCACTCAAAGGCGCAGCCCAGGGCCGAGACCGCCGAGGCCTCCAGACGTCGCGAAAATTCCGGAAACCCTGCGCTCGCTTGAGGCGTGCACAGTGGAAAAGGTGACCTCAGCGCCCCAACCGGCCGCCCTCCGGGCAGCCTGGCAGCGAGAGGCTCCGGGCCGGAGCGCGTCCTCCGCGCCGCGAACCTGTTAGTCTCTGGCCCACTTCGGTTGCGGGAAAAGCTCACTTATCTGTACAACCAAAGCTCCGTGGTACCAAAGTGCATTTTCCAGACCCTCCTCCCCTCTAGCTCCGAAGTTCTTCTCAAGGACTCTTCCCAGAACTACGGCGTGCGCAAAGCGGTCCCTGAGCTACCGTACAGATGCGCAGAAGAGCTCAGGGGCGGCGGCCCAGGGTCAGGTCCACGTCCCCCAAGGGGGCTGTTGGAAGGGAGGGCTTCCCGCCAGTCCTGCCTGGGTCGCCCGCTTTTTTCTTTGCGTTCCCTCTTCCGCTTGGCGCGGGTTTCTATCTTATTCCACACAACGAAGTTGGACGCGGGGCAGAGAGGAGGTTCCTGTAGAGAGGTAACCTCAACTCGGTGCACAATCTGCCAAACGACCACTAGTTGACTGGGGGGCAGGGGCTAAGGGGCCCCCGTTCGTAGCCCCGCGCCCAGGACATTTCTCTCCCCAAAGAAGCGATGGGAGCTCCCCAAAGAGGATCAGTCCCTCTCTATTTTTTCTTTACGCCTGCGGTTCCAGCCGCCCTGGCCCAAGATGGGCTGGCGGTGGCGGCAGTGACAGTAGTGTTGGGTTGGCAGGTTGACAGGCAGGCCGGAGGGAGCAGTGGGGGCTGAGGCCTGCTGGACCTGAGAACACACCGCGCTCCCTGCCTTGCACCCTTGCTTCATGCGGACGGGCGAGATTTGCGCCGTGCACCAACAGAGAGCTGGGCTTATTGAGTCGCCCTGTCTCTTGCCCTTGTTGGCAGGTCGCCCTCCAGGGGGATTCCAGTTCGCCCTCGTTTTCTGGTCTTCGTGACCCTTTCTTTTGTGAAAATGTTCATGTCCAGTGTGGACTTTCGTTTTGAGTCATTTCAAACGACTGCGGGGCTCAGGGTCAAATTGAATTTTGGGTGACTTGGAGCCTCTGGACACAGCTTTCCTTCTTGGAATTCCCTTCTGGATCTCGGTACCCATATGAGTCTTTGGAGCTGTTTATTTTATTTTTATTTTGCAGGATTTGTTTTATTTTTAATATGTACTTTCCCATGAAAGTGTGAGTTTTAAAAGATTAATTCGTAGGCACATAATGGGTTTCTCAGACCCAGAGAGGACCCAGTTCAAGGGTGGCTTGATCAGTCAGGTCCCCTGTTCACACTTACCCCTGGCCCTCCCTGGCCCTCTTGGGTAACTCCCACAGAGACTTTGAATCAGAGTCGGGTCTTGGTTCCAGCAAGTGGTGGCCTCTGGGTATCCAGACCTATGTAGAACCTCAAAGAAAATGCTCTGCACCCAGTCCCGGATGTGCTGCTGTGTGGACAGCCAGGTTCCTATTGCCATGTGGGGAGTAGCTCTGGGCTTGGGAGGTGGAGGAGACCGCGTCTAGGCGGGTACCAGGCTGCCAGTTTGCTACCTAGCTCCCACCCTGCCCTCACTGTGGTCACCATACTGTGTGGCCAGGACAGCGCCTCCACCTGAGCGAGTGAGGCCCCAGAGGTGGCTGAGCACTGCACCTCAGGATACGGCTTTTCCCTTACTTTTTCTCTTTGTTTTTCCTCTCGTTCCTTGTTTTTCTTTCTCCCTCTCCCTCTTTCTTCCAAATCTTGTCTTGTCTCGGCTCTTATTCTTGCTTTCCTTTCCTTCCTGTTCGCCCCTTCTTTTTCTTCCTTTCTGTTTCTCCTCATCTGTCAGACTGTCCTAATAAGGAAAGGTGGCAGCTTCACACTCCTGGGTACGCACCAGGTGCTGATCCCTTTCTGGTTGAACACTTCTATCACTGGCCAGCCCCTTTGGGGTTCTGCAACCTTTGTGGGAATCTGCAGAGCCAGTCCCAGGTTGGGAGCAGACATGCAAGCTCTGCTGTCTTTGCTGAGTGAGCTGGACCACAATACCTCCTATAGGATGCCTTTGCCCACTTCCAACTGGAGTTTACACTTGAGTCTGTCTTTCCTGATGACTGAGGGAAGCCTGAGGCCAGGCACCAGCCCTTTTGGCAACACCTACCTCTAGACACCTGCAGGCCCTTGTGGAGGGGTCAGAGTACCAGGCACCAAGCTTATGTTACAGACATGGATTCTGGGACTCTTAGGAACAGAGAGCTTCGACCACCCAGTCCTTAGATGCCAGGCCAGCACTAGTCTCCTAGTGGAGCTCAAGGCCAGGCCTCCTGCTGGCTGCTGTTCTAAGCTGAGCACAGCTGACAGAGATTGGGGACAGGAGATGCTCTCACTTCCGCAGACCCTGGGCGTTCTATGTCACACCTGTATTTCTTCCCCTTTACCTGCCCTTCAGTGCCAGGAATGGTTTCAGACACCAGCATGCAGAACCCACGGAGGCCCTCTCCATGGACCCAGGACTCCTGGGTCCCTTTTCTTTTTCTGTTACTACCCTTAAACCTATTCCTTGTCCAAGTCTCAGTATCCCCAAAAGAAGAAACAGGAGGGCTTTATATAGGAAGCTTCCTATTTGTTTTAACAGCTCTTATCAGGAGTCAGTCTTTTTCCATAAAGAGCTGGATAAGCAAGTGTGTGAGGCTTCAAGGGTTGCCCAGCTGTTTTGCAGGGACTGGGCACCAGCACTGCAGGACCAAAGATAACATGTAAACCAATTAGCACAGCTGTGCTCCAATCAGACTTTACTTATGGATGTTCAAATTTAAATTTGATATAATGGTCCCATGTCATAAAATATTATTCTTAATTTAATTTCTTTCAGCCACTTAAAATATAGAACCATTCTATTTTACTACAAAACCAGGCAGTTGGCTATGATTTGTCAGTTCCTGGTTTTAGAATCAGTTCGTCTGAAGGCTCAAATACTTCCATTTGCATATTGTTTTATCTTATTTTCTTTCTTTCTTTTTTTATTTTTATTTTTTCAGAAAAGCACCCATTAATTTAACAGGGCTCAGACCTTGGAAATACAGAACCAGATGGTTCATTTTCCACTCCTCTCTCTTTGAATTCTCAGGAATTTAGAATTTTCTGCTACAAATACTCTAGCCAGATGCTGGATTGAACAAGGCATAAATGTCATCGCCTTTAATTTTTATGATAGTCTTTGGCGTAGAGGAGACTTACTGTGCCTTCCAGGGCCTTGCCCACTTGAGGGTGTGCTCACTCCCTTCAGGGTCAACCCTAAAAGACTCCTCAACGTCCACAGATCTGGGCCAGCACCCCCAGGAGAGGACAGAGTCTACCACTGGTGAGAATTCACCTTCCCCTCTCCTCTCAATTCCCTAAAATCCTCTCCAGCTGGTGAAATGTGGACAGACAAAGGGCTGTGCTCCTGACCTTCTGGGAGTTTCCCAAGCCCTGAGACTTTGCAGCTGCCAACTGACAAATATCGCAAGGAGCAGGCAAAGGGAAATAATATGCCAGAGAAATAGCTATTGTGAATATGCAGCTTGCTAAAAGTGTTTCCAGGAAATGATGGTCACAGAGGTCTTATGGTGCTACCCTGCATCTTCCATGGTTCTTGCGCCCTCTGCTGTCCATATTTTGTCTTAACCAGGCTCAAAGAGCCGTCCTTTCTCTCTGAAAGGAAAACCACCAGGCCTGTTACTTGTGGAGTCTAAAACACCTTATCACCTAGAAATGGACTGGTATGGTTACAGGGGCTGGGTGCAGGGGAGCTGTCAGTCAAAGGGTAGCATGCCCATCTATGTGCAGCATGCCATCTGTAGTTA
Organism: Capromys pilorides; assembly: GCA_004027915.1. Lineage (NCBI taxonomy): Eukaryota > Metazoa > Chordata > Mammalia > Rodentia > Capromyidae > Capromys > Capromys pilorides. The sequence continues at coordinate 3,317 of PVKN010023378.1, read as the reverse complement.
ATCATGTATTGTGCATTTGAAATGTGCTGAGAGAATAGATGTGCTGTGTTTGTGCTGTGGAAAAGGCTGCATCCTTTTGCTTGATTGTGTGATCATTTCACAGTGTCTAGTCCAAAGCATCACATTACACCTTGAATATATACAATTTTTATTCTCAATTTATGTATCATTAAGACTAGAGGGAAAAATTTTTTAAAGGAAAAACAATCTAGCATTTTATTTTCCTCTCAATGGATGAGACATCTTACTGGATGCTGCAGACACAAACAAAATTATATTTGATCTGTCCTCAAGGAATACAATTTAACTCTATGGGGACAGGTGGATGAGCTTACAATCGATAGCACAAAGGCCAGGGTCACAGTGGGCAGGTGGCTGGCTGCCCACAGCAGTGGACGCACTTGGCCCCAAGACAAAGGCATACAGGGTGAGCTCATGGCTTCCTCCCCAGAGCAATCCTGCTCTCACAGAGATCCTGGTTATGCAAGCTGGTTCAGGAATGTCTTACATTTGAGGACCAACCCCACCTGGCCTTTCAGGACAGGAAAGCACCAAGCTGCATACCCCACGCTTTCCTTGGGTCCAGAGAGGTGCTTGCTGGGCCTGCTCCTGACCAGGGCCATCTACCAGTACAGTGGTGGCTCTGCTGTGAGCACCTGAGCCTGGAATACTCTCGTCATTGTCTAAGGACAAATCCTCCATGTGAGCCCCATTATCTCATGCCCCCTCCCTCATTATCTCATGCCTTCCACTCTAGGAGACTGGCATTTTTACCCTTAATTTATAAGCAAGGAATCTTCCATGGCCCAGGGCAGAGCTGGGATTTGAACCAGAACTTCTTCCGTCATACCATATAGGCTTTGTGTCCTCCCCCTGTGCTTAACCTCATTTCTCTCCACTGCTGATTTTTGCTGAGGCTCAGACTCCCAACTCCAGCCACACACAGGTCCTCTGAGCACATCAAGCTTGTTGTCTAGATCTGAACTCAACCACATCATCAGTAAGTGGAGAAGCTGGGCTGGAGCAACCCTCTCCTCCAGACACACCTTAGTAACCACTGGCCAGAGAGGGCCCAGAGGGCAGCACAGACAGCCAGGTCATCACTGCCCAGAGCACAGAGCTGCACCCCTATGCACCCTTCCCTGCATTGCCCCTCACCCTGTCCCACTGCTATTTAATCTGGGAAAGAGGACTGCCATATACAGGCCACAAGAGGGAGTGAGGATGGTACTTTCTGATTGTGCATTGCACAACCCATGTGTTGGTGCCCTGTCTATTATTTTCTTCAGGTCTCACTGAACCAAATGGGGTTGAAAAGACTTACTGTTTTACACTCTATCCAGTTCTGTGTACCTCTTTCCCAAACAATAAACACGTTGAGATATGGAGAGGACACATACACTACACGTGCACTTCCAGCTAAAAATTCACTTTATTTTACGCATGTATTGGTTTGCTGTTGTATGTTTCTGTTACAGATTAAAGTAAAACTCCATCCTCAAGGCTTTGAATAAGGCAAGTGCACAGGCTGAACTCTAAGATCGCCCCCTGGTGTTCATAGCCTGCAAGCCCATCCCTTTGAATGGGGAGGAGTCCTATTAGAGGGCTAAGACAGCTCCGCTGAACCATTAGCAGTCACTTTACATACACATGGAATTGAAGCTCCTGGCTGGTTAGTTTTGAATTCATCAAAACGCAGATTACCCGGCTCCTGACCCAGTGGTCGAGGCTTTAGAGGGACTGGGTCCTCCCTGAGGTCAGATCCTTGCTGGGTTTAAGGAAGACGACCCATGGAGGGGCAGCACAGCTGGGACCTGAGAGCCAGGAGACAGGTTCTGCCCAGTCCCTCACTCTAGGAAGTGAATCGCTCCTTGGCTGAGCTCCAAAGGTGATGCACCCCTGTGAGACCCCATTCAGGGAACCCAGTGGAGCCACAACCAGAGTCCTGACCCACAGAAGCCACAAGGAATAACGTTTTGTTTTTAAGATGATAGTTTTGCAGCTACCTGCTCTGCTACAATAACAAACTGAATCAGTAATGGAATTACCTTTGTGCGCACAGCCTGCTATCTGCCTGACAGGAGAGACCATGAGAGGCCAGGATATGCCTGTACATGTTGCTGCATGGGTTCCAGGCACAGAGCTCTGAGTTGCCACATCAGTGGGCCTGCTTGCTGAGGAAACACATGGTCCCTCTGTCTCGGAAATGTCAGCTGGTGCTGAGAACAGGGTGCATGGGGTGAAGTAGGACCTGGCCAGTCCACGTGGGTCTTGACCCCTTGACTGACTCAGCTCCTGGGAACTCAGCGCTGGTTACCACCTGGGACTGTCAATGAGAGAGTCACTTCCAGTCCCCTTGTTTTCTCCTTTTTCAGACCACAAATCCCAAGCCTTATTTGGCACTGCTGTGGCCTGGCTGCGGTCACAGACCAGCCACTCATCCTTGTGGAACAGTGTGGCCTCTGGCTTCTGCTGGAGCTGGGTGAGCAGCAGCAGCTGGAGAGCAAGGGCGTGGCGAGCAGGGCTGCAGAGATTTGGCTGCGCAGGGAGCTGCTTCCAGTTTTGCGATGCAAGGGTGGCTTTCTTTCTGTAGGTCCTGTACTGGTCAGCTTTTCTGTTGCTGAGACAAAATCCCTGACGCTCCCCACTTAAAGGAGGAGAGGCTTATTTGGCTCACCTTGTGGGGCTTTTGGGGCATGGTGCCCTGGCTCTGAGGCAGTAATGGCACCACAGAAGACCGCGGTGGAGAAAAGTGGTTCAACTGATGATGCTGGGGAAGCAGAGCAGGGAAAGACCAGCAAAGAGCAAGGATCGAGGGTCAGACATGGGCTCGAAGGCCACACTCTCCTGGTGTACCCAGAAGGGTGCTCTAATAATGCCTTAGGCATTTCTCAAGCCAATTGAGTTGACGGCCATTGTTTCAGGTCTGTATCATTAAAAATACCTTTATTTGAGATGGGAGGACCTATCTGAACCCAGCAGTTTCAGATAGGACTGGGGAAAATAGTGAGATTCCTTCTCAAACCAAACAACTCAGCTACTCAGGAAGCTGGGGCAAGATGATCACAATTTGGAGTCCAGCTTGGGCAGCTTAGCAAGAACTTGTTTCAAAAAAAAAAAAACTACAGAGAACTGGGGATGTACCTTAGTGTCACAATGCTTGCTTAGCATGTTACATATAAGTACTGTAAAACAAGGAAAAAAAAAAGAAAGAGAGAGAACATAGTGGGCCATGGAGTTAGCTCAGTAGAATAAGTGCCTGCCTGGAAAGCTTAGGGTCCTTAGTTCAGTTGCTGGTACTGAAAAAAAAAAAAAAA
>PVKN010023377.1:0-14814 GCA_004027915.1 Capromys pilorides | reverse complement strand
CTTGGTTAGGGGGCATTGTGGCACCCAGGGAAGGACGGGGCACTTGCTTAATGGTTGCAAATGACGGTCTGTTATTACGCATGTGCTCCTGCCTCTCAGTGACCAGTTGCCGCCATTCTTCTGTAACAGTACACATTTTCAGCTTTACTTTGAAATCCCAGCAGCCAGGGGCTATCCTGGGTGGTACTCCGCTATTTCACGGGTGTTAGCATTTCCACTGACTAGCTGCGCTCCAGCAACAATCAGATTATTATAAATAAAAACCAGGAACTGCTACAATCTCAGGTAATTAAGGGCACCAGTCTGTCTCACTTTCTGACAAAAGAAAAGTACAAACAAGGTGGTTCTTAATTTTATGTTTCCCACCAAATCACCAGTCTTTGAAAAATGTGATCAAGTAATCCTGTGTGAAGTTAGGCGTGAACAGTGTGGGCATCTCTGGACCTGACTGCAGTAGGCCGGCTCACCCTGGCGCGCCCAACGGTGCATTCCAGTTTATGTGGTGTTCCGAGTCTGTCGGGTAAAGGAAGGAGACCAAGCCCAGCTTGACAGGAGCTGAGGACAGTGGCTCGGCGACTGCAGCTGGTCCAGCAGAGGGCCACTTTGTCCTTAGGCATGAGGCAGACCAGTCTGACAGGAGGGAGTGGCCGTGGCTAGGGCCCCAGTTTCCCCAGGGTTCTGGAGAGCGATGCCCATCTGCAGCGGCTCCAGACTCGGGCTTGTGTGCGGCTGTGAGCAACAGCGTGTATCATGTTTTCTGCCATTTCCCTGTCTAGTTGCTGGTGTTTTGAGCTCTTGATGCTTTCTTGATCTCTCGTGCTGCTGTCTTAGTTCAGACCTGAACTCTTATGTCCTTTTAATTTGTAGCCTTGTCTCCAGGATTTGGTAATGTTCTCACACTGAAACGTACTGTATTTTACACTTGCTGTTGGTGGCTTCTCTATATCTACTTGCCAGGCGGGACTTGTCCTTTGTGGCCGACTGTCCTGACCTCTTTGTGTGGTCGCAGCTTCTCCGGCGCATCTCACTGCCCTCCTCTTTTTACTGTGCTCCCGCCTTGCTGTGGCCCCAGCTCCTGAAGGTGCTGTGTTCTGCTCCTTGCCCCCTCCGTGACGTCGTCCTGGGCGCCCCAGTGCCTTGCTCTGTCCATTGTGTGTGCTGGGCCTGAGGTGACCAGACACCAGCGCACACTGGGTAGATTCTGCATCCGCCTCCTCGAAGGCGATGTTAGCGCTACTCAGTTCTCAGGGAGCTCCCGGGTTCCTGCAGGCGGCAGTTCGTGCCTCAGAGCTGTTGGGTAGACATAAGGCTCAGGACACACGTACTAACCAGTGACTGCGGAATGAGCCCATGTCAGCTGGTTTTTCCTTTTCCCATGTGTTGAGACCTTAACAATAATCATTGCAATTAGTATTCAGGTTGCCAGCAGAAGCTCAGCTTCCCTTAGAATGAAAGGCAATGCCGAGATTTTCCTGACAGAAAGCCTGAGGTTACTTTGACCAGAAAATAAGGTCTTCCTTCAATGTGGCCATTCTCGTGCATCTGAAAATTGCTAAGATTGCTCATCTGTAGCTCACAGGAGCAGTGTCCTGGGCCTCACAGCTGCTTTCCTCAGGTTATTTGTGGTAACTTCAACAATGCAGTGGGGAGAAAAGTGGCCCAGTGTGGTTGTTACATAGACTCAGTTGTTTTCCTGCGGTGCATGTTGTCAGTACACAGTGTTTACATTTGTTTGGGGATTGATACTTTTGTTCCAGCCAAAATCTCATGCCATCAACCATGACACTGCCTACTGCGGCAGAGACACCGTGAAAGCCTTACTGGTTCTTCTGGACGAAGCAGCAGCCAGCGTGCCAGCCAGGAACAAAGCAGAGCTTTTATACAGTGACGGGAGCATAGCCCATTGTGACAGGACGTCTGTCCTCACACTCTTCAGGTGAGTAATGTGGATGCCATGTGTGTACGGATGTGAATGCCAGAGAAGAGCTATGCAGGTATCTACTGGTTGCAAAAGAAACACTTACTTATGGTGGGAAATTTGGAAACTAGCGGAGTATGAAGTAAGCGAAAGTTAGAGATTGCACGTTTAAGTGCAAAGATGTTGTAGATTGAACAAGTGGTATTCAAGTGTTTCTAGTTTTATTTTTTAAAATTATTTTTTGTTTGTTTCTGGTTTCAGTGACTTTTTTTGTTCTTTCCTTTTGGCTTTATTCACAGTACATCAAGAACTTTGCTAAATGTTTTCACTTAAATTATGCATGCCAAACTTACATTGGAATTGACATTTACTGGTTTTCATCTTCACATCATGAGAAAAAATACTTGCTCGATTAATGCTGGTATTGTGTGTAGGATCTTGACACCATCCTAGGCACTACAATAGGAAGTTCCAGCAGCGGAGACTCAGCTTCCCACTGGACAGGAAGTGTGGGGTGAGGGGGCCAAGGGAGATGGCTGCTGGTGAGGGCTCTCACCTTGGAAGTGGCCTTTCCTTGATGCCTATGTCCCCTGATCAGGTCACCTCTCTCATCAGAGTGGAGCACTGCCATAATAACCTCTTAAAGGCCAAGTGGGTTGCCTCCCAGAAGCCCTGTCTCCAGGCAGTCTCACTGGAGGGTGGAGGCGTGAGCGCTGTACTGGCGAGGGCGTGCGCAGCTCCGCCTGCAGCAGGGACTCCCCGGTTCTAACACAGTCAGGCCAGCCCTGGCAGGGTGCTGCTGCTGGTCAGTGGACGTTCGCTCGCTGCTGGGAAGACGGGCACTTGCACTCTTGATCTTAGCCAAAAGGGTGAGAAGTGATAGGAACACTGCACAGTTGTAGAAGAATTATGTTCAGTGGTGAACAGTACATCCTGGAGAATTTTCATAAAGCTCTCCTACTGTTTGATGCTTTCTGCTTCCTTCTGGAGCTGCTGCTCAGAAAACTGGTGTGAAGCCTAAGGCAATAGAGGGATTCATTTAATTGGCAGTACAGGCTGCTGTGATCAGTTGCAGGAATCTCTTGCATGTGCCTTCTCGGACTTGCAGGTTTTTATTCTCTTGTGAAGTCCCCTGTCATGAGTTTGAGTTTTGCAGTTGCCTGTGCCTTTACCCAGGCCTTGTGCTGCGCGGACACAAGGCTCCAGAGCAGATCGGCTCTCTGTCACCACCACACCTCGTGTAGCACCTTGCAAATACAGTACGAGACGTAGTTACTGGATTGATGGAGTGAGCAAATCGTCGACATTTAGGGGAACTGGTTCAGAAGCCACTTAGGTTTCTGAGCGTCTCGGCTCGCTGGGCTGCCTGGGACCTGCCCACTTGGCCATGTAATGTGGAAATGACAGTCATCGGTGTGTCTCAGACACTGGGGGAGGCGCAGGATCACGGTGGCAGCGGACCCTCTACCATTGCTGGGTGCAGCCCGTTGCTTGTGAGTGGCATTCTCTTCCTCGGACAGAAGTGGAAGGGCTGACGGCCACGCGTGCTTCCTCAAGTACTTTTTCTGGGCGCTGATCCCACCCATGAGTGCAGAGTGCCCACTAGCCAATCGCCTGACGGAAGTCGAACCTTGTCCTCGCATCCGGGCTGCAGTAATACATGTTTACTTTTTTTTTTTTTTTTTAAACGTAGCTCTCCCACACAAATGGATAATTCATTGATGAAATCCCTAAGAGAACGCATCCATAAGTCTATGCAAGAGAAGAAAAGCAAGGTACAATTTAATGTGAAGTGAATGATGCTAAACATTATGCATTAATGTCATGAATATGATAACTATTTATACTTAGAGGAAATAAATACGGAAATCTGAGCTGGATAGTACAAATATACATCCATATAACGTGACAAGGATGAAATGGAAAGCGAGCGAGCACACCATCCCCAGACTGTAGTGCGGCATCAGGTAAAACCTGCTCCTGTCAGATGTCACAGTGGAATATAGTCAGTTGTACACTGAGATGGGGTGAGCATTTGACATTGTTTTGACTAGAGTGGCACCTATGTTATCATTTAGTTTGAAGAAAATTTCTTGTTTTTAATCATTTATTTATTAGGTACAGGGTCTCATTACACAGCTCAGACGCGTAATGCTCCTCCTGTCTCAGCCTCCCCAGTGCTGGGATTACGGGCCTGCACCACCACACCCGGTTTTGGTGGCCACCATGGCACACCTGGGCTTCCAGGACTAGCATGGCACGCGGTACTGGGGATGCAACCCGGGGTCTTGCATTGTCAGGCAGGCTCTTAGACTGCTGAGCATCTCCCCAGCCCTTGTCTCTTGTTTTTAGCCTTGATTGTCAGTTTGATGAGATTGAGAGAAGCCTTGGGAATTACTAAAATGCACTGTGAGGCTCTTTCCAGAGTGGGCTGGCCTGTGAGATGGCAGATGGGGGTGGGACCTGCCCAGATTGTGGGCACACGGCCGTGGGCCGAGGCCCCGGAGGAGTATGAGCAGCAGGAGGAGGCCCGCCCTGCGCACCTCTGCTGGCCACCCCTGGTGAGCAGCTGTCACCTGCCATGCCTCCCCTGTGGTAGTTCTGCCTTGCAGAAGCCCTGAAAGCAACGGAGCCAGGACACAGTGGGCTGGGACTTTGGCCGCCCTGAGCCCAGGCCAGTCTTTCCTAAGTAGATTTTCTCAGCTGTCATGGGTCTGGAAGCCCACAGAACTGTCTCATAGGGAACGTTAGTGCTAGGAGTACTCAGTGTGCTTCTGCAGGCACATGAAATCTTCAGGATCCTAGCTTTCAGAGAGAAGCTGGTTTTAATTCATTCAGTTGTTGAACGTGTAATTAAACATACATTTAGATATTATATACATTGTTACATATAGATAAGGAAAATCGTGGAGAGAATGTATATTCTGTACTTAAAGTGTCATCTTGGAGAGAGCATTTCAGAAATGGGGGCACGAGTGAACTAAGAAAGTTAATGTGGTCGATTATGAAATCTCCACGTCCGCCTTACGCAGAGCTTGGCCACCTCATAGGTGGCCATGGGTGCCCCTCCGCTCACAGCATCAATCCCATGAAACCAAGGAGAGAAAGAGTTCAGGGAGAAGAGGCCGAGCAGCTGCCTGTCGTCCGCGCACCCAGGGAGCGCCGCCTGACAGTCAGCTCACTGTGCCTCCCACCCCCTTCCACAGCAAAGAGCCAGAAGCAGCCCCCCCTGGATGGCACCAGGCTGAAGTGTGGGAAGTGAACTCTGGAGTTTATACCAAGACCCCACTGGGGAGTTGATCTAGCTCGAGTCCTGGCACTGACCAGAGGGAGAAGCCCTCGGAGAGTGCAGGCCAGGTGTCATAGAGGGGCGTGCGGGATGGAGGGAATTCTTCAGGCCTCTGTCCAGAGCCACCATCCCTCAGGCTGCAGAAAAATAAGGGATAGAAAATATGCAGCCTCAAAAACAGTTCTCAGGGGAAAATGAAGGGCTCTCAAATAAGGAGGGAATTGTAAGGCGTGGGCACTCGGGCTTGGGACCTCTCACGCGTTGCAGGGCATGCGGAGCACCACCTCTGCTGGAATAACAAGACAGTACAAAGCAGATAAGGTTAGGGAAGTGGGCTTCAGAGGCGTGAAAGAGCTGTGTAAACAAAGTGTGATAACCCGAAGCCTGGCAGGGCAGAGGCCCTCTGGGATGACCAGTCCGCTGCCAGCTGTCTGCTTCCCTGTGTTTACCAGTCTGGATCCAAGCTGAGAACTGATGTCGGCCGAGGTAAAGGAACTTGCCCGAAGCAAGAGAAAAGATTGGGGTGCCTCAAGAGGCTGGCACATGTGGAGGGAGACCTCAGGAGGCCTGCGTGTAGTTATTTCTGGTTCCTGTGTACGAGGTGGCGGCCTCATAGTGGGTGAGGCCCCGTGTCCTGGCTGCTGGAGGAGTGGGCCTGCACCGGCCTCAGGCACTCATGGGCCTCTCCTCCTAAGCCACCTTCCTGAGGGGAAGTGGGGGTTGTCGGAGAGCACAGTGCGAGCCCAGAGAGGCAGGTGGAGCCGCGGGCCTCGAAGCCAGAGACTGCAGAGATCTCTCGAGGCTCCCAGCTGCGAGGCCAGGGACACAGCGCTGAGGTTGGCTGAGCAGCAGAGAGGACTGCGCCGCAGTGTGTACTGGGTGGCTTCTGCCAGCGTGGTCCCCTCTGCACATCACTTTCTGCCTCCAGGTTTCGCTTCTCTCATGGCTACTTCTGACATGAACTCGTTAGAACTTCCATGAGTTCACTCACCGGCAGGTGTCGGGGCGCCCTGCGTACCAGGCTGTACGCGAGGCACTGCCGAGAGTGAGGCAGACAGCAGGCCCTGCCGCCCACACGCATGCACCTGAGCTGCAGCAGCGTACCTGGGGAGATCGGAAACTACAGTGAGTGTGTAAATAAACCATACTGCAGGGAGCCTGCACCGGCCCTGGCCGCCCCGTCGTCCTGGCCGCATTCTGCCGCGGCTCTGCGGCTCTCTCTCCTGTCTTTGGTTGTGTTGCCCTGCGTGCTTCACTGTATTAAATCGATCCAAAACATTGACCTCTCGCGATCATTTTGACTTGGGAAAGAGCCAGAAGTCGCACAGCGCCAGACCTGGTGAGTCAGGTGGGCAGCGTGCCGCAGCGTTCAGGAGCCTGCCCGCCCCGGGGGTGGCTCTGGAGCAGCTGGCTGTGCTCTTTTTACCACACCTTATAAGGATCCTCCCGGAAGAGTCCCAGTAAGTGGTGAGAATAAGTGGGTTCAGAGTGACGTGGGACATTAGAGGGGGATTGGTGGCAAGAAGTCTTTGGCTGTAATCACTTTCTAAATAATTTAAATATTCACCACATACTTTTGTCACTCCATGCATGTGGATGCCTGGCTGTGGCCTATTCCTGTACCCCTCCCACCCTTCCTTCGTTTCCTCCATGGAGGGACACCCCACCCCGAGGTGTGTTATAACCCAGGCCTCCGGAGTCAGAGCCCGAGGAGCAGTAGCCTGGGTCCCCGAGCAGCTCAGGACAGGGTCGGGTTCTCCCAGCAAGCAGGTCTGTGCCCTCTGGACTCCTTGCCCTGTGGGCTGGAGAGGCCAGGCAGGCCGCTAGCTGCCACACGCTGATGGTTTTACTGTTCGTGCAGTTTCTGTTTCTTTTGAGAGAAGCAGACAGCAGTGATACAAGTGGATTATATGGTGCATTGAAAGGTTAGCAGTTACTGCAAAAGAAAATAAAGCCGGGAGAACGAAGAGAGGGCGTGTGTTCTTTGTGTGTTTTGATTTGAAGTAGGATAAGTAGAGGTCTCCTTGAGGTGACGCGAAGTGAGGGGTTTTATTAGAATAACGGAGCATGTTAGACTGACGTCCTATGGAGCCCATGTGGCTGAAGTACTGGGCTTGGGCACGTTCAGTACCTACTGCGTGCTGCGCGTGTGTAATGGACATTTGTATTCCTCATCCCAGTTACCCTGGGCGTGGCTCCAGGCCGCAGGCGTACGTAAGCCGCGGCGCAGGAGTGTGTATTCAGGCAGCAGACAGCGAAGTTTATGTTTTCTCCCAAGAGTAAAGAAGGGCATAGCCCTACAGGAGGGTCATGAGAAGATACAGGTCAAAAGTTACTCTTCTGTCATTTAGCAAGGTAAATGGCATTTCACTGTTAAAGCCATAATACGTTATTGGACATATGTGCAAATTCATATGCTGTTAAAGGTACAAGTGCCTGTTCTCTTCCAAATGTAACCACGTAAGAATAAAAAGATAAAATGTAGAACATTTATTTTTAGTTTGACTTCTTTTTTCAAAATTGTTAATGTATTGATGGAGTGGAGCTTTGGAGTTTTCCTTTTCTGATTAATGCAGCAAACTCAGAGTGTCTGTGACTTTCCAGTGTTTTGACTCATTCATCTTAATTTAACTGGAGTCAGGCTTTCCTATGTGAAGTACTATTTTCCTCAAACTGGGAACCTACTAATAATTTCAATTTTAAAAAGAGCTTGTGGCAAAAGGACTTTTCTAATGCTTGGCAAGTTTGAAGTTCATTGCAATTTTACTGTGGATAGAAATCTTTCCAAAAAGGGGCAATCACTCTACAAAGGAAAACTTTGAATCTGTTTTTCTCATGTGACTTGAACATAAAATGATTTTAACAGCCATGTATGAATCTGGACATTATTCTTAGTTGTTTAGTACTTCAAAAGCACTTTTAGGAGGGAATTGTTTTGCTTATTTGTGATTCCAAATCAAATAAATACACAGAGATTTGGAAGATTTGCAACAGGAAGTAATCTCAATTCTATGTAGCCACAAATCTTGTGCAGAAAAATTCAACTTTTATGAACAAAGGAAAAGCATGCCCTTTTATGTTGTAAATACAAGTTCATGTAGCTTGCATTTAAAAAAATAAAAATGAAGAAAAATCGTAAGTTCATTTCTTTGAGCTACATTCCTAGAGTCCTTTTAGAATTGGCCTGGCCCTGAGAGATCTAATTCAACAGATCTTATTCTATAGCAATGCAGATTTCGTATTTGCTGTTGGAACTATTGAGTGTCTACTTCAGGTCTCCAGAACCCATGTAGATTCTCCATAGTTTTCCATCTCCTGCAGCTCTGACAGTGTTTTGAGGTAGACGCTGTTCCATTTATATGTGGGTGAGTGCAGTACGCAGTGGCGTCTTGGGGATTATGGGACAGTGAGGCTCAGGGCCGGTGTTAAAGGCCGCGTCTCTGAACAGCACTGATGCTTTCCCCACCGCAGCCTCTTGTGTTTCGGTGTCACTTAGTCAGCTGGACATCACCGTGGTAGCCTCCATCAAGCTCGCGATCTGTCATAATCTCCAGGTCTTTTTTAAGTGAGGTTCTCCTCATCCTGAACATCTGTAATTGATATTTTTGAATGTAGATATGTCTTTGTTCATCGCCATTCATTTCCATCTTATTTTTTACTTACGGTTCCAGCCTTCTGAAATCTTTTCAATCTTGATTCTGTTATATAGTTTATTTGTTATTCCTTCCAGCTGTGTGTCAATGGCAAGTTTTATAAATAGAATGACTACAACTATAAGAGCCATTCTAGTTATCTCTTGTGTACACACAGTTGGAACTCAAGAGTAGTAATTGCTGAAAACAAAAAAGAAATTTCTATACAGGGAAAAAGAAAGAAAACCCATATATAATCTTTCATAAAAAATAATATAACTGTCCTCAACTCTTCTGGACATAAGTGTTGCAAGATCACCGTGGACCATGATTGCCCTTCTCGTTTTTGTATGTTTATAAATAATACTTTTTCATGGTAGATAAAGTAGTTCTTTTCTTCCATGTCTCAGCCATTAGAAATTCATAGTTTTGTAACTTTGCTTTTCTGAAGTCGCCCTGTGGTCATGAAGGGAGCTAGAATTTCTCTGCAGTAGGCTTGAAGAGAGAAAATCAAGCCCTAAGGAGAACTGGGGTGCAGTTTGTGATGGTGTATATGGAAAAGTTTTTACTTAGATTATATTGAAATCAGTAAAAGGTAACAAATCTTTCTAAAGAAATACTTTTGCTAGATGTGAGATTGAGAAAACATGAGTTTTCTATACTAATTTGTGTAATTACTATACTTTCTTTTTTTTTTTTTTGGCAAGACCAGGGTTCAAACTCACAACCTTGCACTTGCCAGGCAGGCACTTGTGCCATGGAGCTATCTCCCCAGCCCCTAGAAGGTGGTTTTATTTTATATTTACTTATTTATTTAATATTATGGCCAGCTCAGCCTACTGGCATTCCTGGGGTGGGGCTGGCGAATTACTGTACTTTAATGTAGCGTGCATCATAGATAGTGTGGATGAAGATGGTGGAGTGGACGGGGTCACCTACAGGTGCCGTCCCTCCTGGGCACCGCGGAAGTGACCCACACCAGGCACTGAGCCCCTGACTGCAGAGTCTTACCATACCCCTTGCCTTTCTTTATAAGGAATAAGTTTATAATTTTCTGTGAATAGTTACTGCCAAAGTGAAAGAAATATACGAAGGGGTAATGTCAGTAATGGAAATATAAGACCATGAGTAAGGCTGCTACAGCAGTGATGGGATGTCATAAACTGTAGTTTGTTCTGCTAATAAGATTTCTCTTAATAGATTGATAAGTTGCTCTCATTTGGTATTTATATATAGAGTCCAGGAAGAGCTACCTAGAGCTTTCAGTGCTGCCACAGGAAATCTTGTGGTTGAGATCGCGTGTGGGAACTGTGCTCACAGAATTCTTGGAGTTGCAGTGACCTGTAGCCTCACGAGCAGCCTACTCGATGCCACTTTTTTTCTAACACTAGTTTTTTGGTGTGTGATAGAAAATCAATCATGCTAACGGTTTATGTGGGTGCCACAGCTGCCCGAGATGCTGCTCTCTCCGCTTCCTTAGAAGTTACTGTTGGGGAGCTCAACTCCACCTCTTTTGCAAGCATCTGAGTGGATGTTTAGTGCGCTGGTCGCTGCCTGTGTAACCCAGGACACAATCACAGCGTTAGTAGTAATATGTAGCAAAGGTATTCATTCTGTCATCAATAAATACTCCGAGTAATGCCCAGCATAATGTAATTAATTCAAAGGGTGAGAGGATTTGAAGCGACTTCTTATTTGGAGAAATCTCCCCACTCTGTCTGAATGCCTGCAGACCTGTGTAATCATTGAAATTTGCGTTCTCTGGATAGGCCAGTGTGTTCTGGAATTAATTCCATCTATAAGGCACTTAGTGGTCAATATGTTTGCCCAAAATATTTCCAAAGCTATCCTTTTGCTGTGCTTTTTCTTAAATTTAAAATTTAACTCTTCTGCCTTTTCCATGTTCCATCATGACTGGCAAATTCTTCGTTCCTAAAATTTTTAGCTTCATCTTTCGTGTTTTCTTCTGTTTACAGTGGCTTCCTACATTTATGCAAAAAGATAAATGCAAGAGTATATTTATGTTTTGACTGTTAAAACACTTGCTAGAGGGGTTGGCGAGATAGCTCTGTGGACGAAAGTGCCCACTTAGACAAGTGCAGGGACCCTGGTTCGTTCCCCAGCCCCGCATCCCTTGCCAGCCCCGCCCTCAGGGCAGGCCGAACCGGCCAGTGTCTAGGTGCAGTGGCGCACACCTATGATCCCGGCACTGGAGAGGCTGAGAACAAGAGGATCACTATGAGTCTGAGCTGCGTAGTGAGACCGTGTAACAATCAAATACATTAAAAACAAACAAATAACAAGCAAAAAAATACTTGACAGGATCTTCCTAAAATGATAGATTTGAATGATCTTTCTTGTTTTCTAAATTTTCAAGTTTTAACCAGGAAGTAATGCTTTCCCAATATTGTTTCTCTTGCTTCTTCTTTCTTTGCTAGTTTTGTTTCTGCTTATTTTGACCTATTTTTAAAAAATTCTTACTCTTTTTCCCCAAAGAGTTATGCTCAGTGTATCTCTTGTAATGAAAACCTTGTATTTTTCGATGGTTGGGCTACCATGTGTGTTATGATTTCACTTACAATAAAACTCACTCCCAAAGCAGCCCAGACACAGAGGTAACCTTTGAAGAGTCTTTGAAGAGTATAACAACCATGTTTTATAACTGTTACAGATTATATAAAAAATATAGAGAAAACGAGCATTGCCACCCGTAACAGGGAGCAGGTTTGTGAGCTACATGACATGAAAGGAAAAGCGCTCTCTGTGAAAAATGGAACTTGTAAAGGAGCTTTTTAATGATACTCTGATTACTGTTGAGTATGTAAAATGAAAAAACTCAAGCATTAATTGCATATTTCTCTTTCTGTTATCAGATGAAGCAAACCTTAATTAGATCCCAGTTTTCTTGTACTTATAAAGATGATTACTTGATAAGCAAGGATAAGCGGAGTAACATTAAGTCGACAGCGAAGCCTTTGTGTGTTCTTCATGGGGAAAACGACCCTTCTGGTAAGTGACTTAATTCCAGTCCACTTAGTGGGTTTTTTTTTTTTTTTTTTTAATCGTCTATGTCTGTCTGTCTGTATTTATTTGGTACAAGGTTTTGCTACACAGCTCAGACTCACAGTGGTCCTCAGGTCTCAGCCACCCCAGCGCTGGCATTACAGGCCTGGCCACCACGCCCGGTTTCAGTGGCCAGTTCGGCACACACCTGGGGTTCCAGGGCTAGCACAGCATATGGGACTGGGGATTGAACCTGAGTCCTTGCACTTGCCAGGCAGGTGCTTAGACTGCTGAACTCTCTCCCCAGCCCCACATATTGGTTTTAATTTAGTAAAACTTGATTATTTTTGCCAAGTGCTATTAAATACAAAGTCATTTAACCAGCTAGTATTTTATTATAAATCATAGATTTTTTTAAATAGCCTTTTTTACTGGCATGTTTGCAATGCATGAAATTTACGCCCATTTTGAGGAATTTTGGTATATGTGTATGTATCATATGATCATTTTTGGTCCCCTGTTCTCTCATTTAAAGTTTTAAAATTTTCACAAGTAGCAATACTAGGTATAAATATGACTTCTTTTCCCTTTTTATCTTGCATAACAGAGGGTGTAGATTCGTCTCTTGGAAGGCCATCATTTGGAACACATTCTGGAAATGTGCATCTGGACAGAAGTAAAAGTGACCACAGATCAGGAAAATCAGATAGCCAGACAGGAAATAAAAGCTCCAAAAGGAAACAGGTGGATTTGGATAGTGAAAACATTGTCTGTGATAATGGAAATGAACCACCTCAACCTAAAAACGTTAAGATGCCTAAAACATCAAAGGATTTGCGAAAGAAACCTCCGGCCAGAGGAGCGCAAGGCACTGCGCGGGCTCCCAAGCCCCGGCTGATCCGTGGCCAGACAAGGCTGACCCAGTTTTTTATGCTGTGATTTTGTCTTTGGTGTGCTTTAGATGGATGCATCTATGAAACCTTGTTCACCAGAATTATATCCTTAACTTTTAAAATATCAAGGTGTAAACAGTGATACTTTATTTTGCTGTGGAGTGTAAAGTTCATCAATTGTTCAAAAACACCACTTAGTCGTAATTATGCAGAATTTTCACAAAGTTTAATGCACAGGATACGAAAAAGCATATCATTTGGCTTATGGGAACATCCATCTTAATACAACTTTATTTTAAAAGAGATGTTTAAAATAAGAACACAAATTATAGTAACACGAAGGACTTTTCTCTCCATTGGCATGAAATGATTTCGTTTTCTTCTGAGAAGACAGGGTGGACCAGCAGGTATCAGACCTGCCAGCACGGCCGGTAGACTCTTCCCAGCATGCATCTGAGCACTGAAAGAAACGGGGTAAATTATTTAAAGGAGTATAATTACCACACAAAACTGAAGAAAAATTGGCTCCATTATACCTACTGAACAATCACAGTTACAATAACTAGACGCTTTATTAGTTCATGTTTCTGACAGGGGCTACTTAATATCAACTAGAACTGAACCATGGTCCTATTTAATTGTGTTATGATTATGGCCAAGCCCATGTAAACTCAGAGTTCTCCTATGGTACTGAGATAATAAGCGTTGAGTTTTAAAAAGATTACTCACTGTCAAAATCTCTCCTTCCTATCGGAAATTTAGCCGAGTTTTCTTCATCTCCAATTTCTCTCTTCTCTTGTGTTGATTCAATGCTCTGTACTCCATTCTCAGCTGGAAGAGCTGCAGCTCCTTTCAGGGCCAGGTACGGCTTTAGAGCCAGGTTCAGTGGCAGACCATGGTTTATGAGATTATGTTTGGAGCCTGTGTTCTGTGAAGAGAAAATTCGTTTTTAGCTGTCTTCTTTGGTGTGCAGCTATGAGATGTGTGCAGCTATGTGATGTCCTTACTGACCAACCTAGACTTGCTGTGGACTGCTTCTGACTCTTTAAAGATACCTTACATAAAAGTGTATTGCAAGGAAAGCCCTTGGGTAAGAAGCATTCTTTAGGATGGGCGAGTCACCCAGACTGCATGAAATTTCATCAGTTGTCCTAATGCAGATTATGACTATTTGCATATGTTTCTTTTTGTAAAACAGACATAAATACCAATTTTCCTTTTTTGAGGATTTACGTAAACCATTTCTACTGCAGTAAAAACTAGCTACACTGCCACTTACCTTTGAATTTTTGTTGTCCTCATCATTCACGAAACTACTCTCATCATTTTTGTACTGGTCCAGAGAAGGAGCAATGGCTGATCTTTCAGCAGTGTCTTCCTTCTGAAAGCTCTTCCCCATCCTAAATGTATTAAATACCATGTCGTCTTCCAGATTCTTTATGGACTTGGAAGCTGAAAGTAGAGTACCTTGAGAAAACAAAGAAAATGTTAGTATTAATATGTAGGAAGAGAGACTCATCTTTGCCGTTCGTAGTTCAATATTTGTGTAAAATTGAACAAATATTTGAGAATTGAAGAAAAATTTCTCAGTCAGCTTGCTTGCTACATGATTCCTTCCTTTATATATTTTTCAGCTTGAATAGAAAACACTTCAAAGACTTATCCTTTCATCATTTTAGAAGTGACTCACCCGACAGAGACTGACTTTTGTATAGCTGCTAATACCCACATTGTCTTGGTTTTAGTGGCATAGTGTTTATTTCCATGTGTTTTCTCAGACTCTGATTATGACCCTTGAAAGAAGGCTGGCTGGTGAGCAGATTATGGTCTCTTGAATACAGGTTGTTATTAAGTCCGCGGGACTGCAGGCTCACCGGGTGCTACTGTTTCCTTCTCTGTGTCTTCTGATTAAGTTATTAAAACTCAAGTGTCTTCACTCAAAGATGATAAGGATGAAAGTTTTATTTCCTTTTAATCCTGATTATGTTGAAATAATCTTCAGAAAGGATTTCACTATAGAAATACTTGATGGTCTTTGGTGATTAAAGTACATACACTTATCAGTGTGAACAAAAAGCC